>CM034359.1:8160582-8377804 GCA_019925275.1 Mytilus edulis
TGTAAAAAGTTATTAAATTCATTTTCTCATTTAACAGGTGAGGCAATAAGTAAAACAAGTGTTTTAAGAAACATTTTAAACTAAGCATAATATAGTGTTTACATTATGATTTTCTGCATGAGTCATTTTAAAGACCTTTATTTAAATACCTATGTATTATTCTATTGTTTTTTTTTCCAGATAACAAATAAGATACTTGATGAGAACAACCTTACTGAAGTGCATAACAAACAAACAAGAAAGGTATATTGTATTATGTTCCAACTTCTCACACAATATACCACTCCTTTAGCCCCCCCCCCACAAAAAAAAAAATTATCTTTAATTTTTGACCCCCCCATTTTAAAGAAAAAAACCCCTTTTTACATCCAAAATAAAAATTTTACCAACATTTTTGTGTGATTTTTAACTTCAAAATTAAGAAGAAAAAAAACACACTTTGTATTTATACCCCCATAAAAAAAATAAAAAAAATTTTTTGTAAAGAGCACACCAAAACCTTAATCCTGGGGTTTTTTATAAAACTCATTTTTTCCCCTAAGGGGAGTAGTATAGTACTTGAACGACTCCAGCACCCCCCTCCAAAAAAAAAAAATTTGACCCCCAAAAAAATTACCCTTATTTCAAGTTTAAGAGCCCTAAATTTTCATTAAAAAAAAAAGCAAAAAAAACACCCCAAAAACACCAAATTTTCTTACTCCCAAAAAAAAAACCGGGAGAACAGGCAGAGAAAAAATTCTGTGGGATTTAAGAGAAAAAAAAAAAAATCAATTTTTACTTTTAAAAATGAAAGAAAAGCAAGCGAGCGGAGCGAGATACACTCCGGTTATCCTTAAAAAATGGAAGCGAACTGTTCCCCTTAAAAAATGGAAGCGAACGATTCCCTTTATGAATTACCAAAATATCCCCATTGTGCTATTATATGTGGACAAACAGGATGTGGAAAAACAGAGTTTGTTCTTGATTTATTAGAAAAAGAATATAGTGAAGTGTTCAAATATATAGTCATACTTTGTCCAACCATCCAATGGAACAAAGCATACAAAAATCGTGAATGGATTGATGATGTTAGAAAACCAAAAACAAAAAATCTAATAATTGTTAATCCTATTGTTGAAGTGAGAGAAGCGAACGGTTCCCTTTATGAAGAAGAGAAGCTACAAGAACTACTAAGAATGTTCTTTAAAAAATATGCTGGTCATCCAACATTATATATCATTGATGACTGCAGTGCAACAAAAGAACTAACAAAGAAAAAAGATATGCTGTCCGAGCTTGCATTTTCAGGAAGACATGCGGAACAATCAGTGTGGGTCATTTCACAGAGATACAACTCTGTTTTAAAAGATTTAAGAGAACAAACAAAATGGTTATGCATGTTCTACACAAAAGATAGAGATAGTTTTGATAATTGCCTAAGAGAAAATGATGTTATTCCTACTTTGGAAGAAAGACAAAGAATAAAGGAAGAACTTAAAAAAAAGAAACATCGTAAATTAATATTAAAGACAGATCAACCTACTGATTATTGGTTACTTAATTAATTTTTTTTAGCAATTCTCAAGTAATGCTTAAGTAATTCTTAAGTAATGCTTAAGTAATGCTTAAGTAATTCTTAAGTAATTTAACCAAAAATAAGCAATTCTTAAGTAATTTAACCAAAATAAGCAAAATAATTCTTAAGTAATTTAACCAAAATAAGCAATAAAAAAAAGCAATGCTGTTGGAAATACTAACAATTGCAACAAACACTGCAGTCTTATCATTGGTTGGATATGTTGTATTTAATTTTTTTAAAGTTAAAAATAAATTATATCCGTTTTTTGAAACGTATAAAATGAATGCTGAAGAATTATTAAGCGAGCAAATTGTGGAAAACATAAATATTGATGATGAAGCGAGCGGAGTGAACGGTTCCCTTCAAGAAAAAAAACGCGAAAGATTATCAGCTGTTGTTGCTGGTGGAAGTAGTAAACAATATCTGGGTAAAGAATTACAACTGTCAGATATTGATAAAATGACAACAGAACAAATAAACAAACTATACTGTAAATATGAAGCAAGATTGGGAGCTAGTATGACCAAGACATTAGGAAACTCTTTTATAAATTTATATGTCATGGGTGTATCAAAGTTTTTCAAAGTTGTTAATCCACCAATTTTAATACAAGACTTAGAGGAAGATCCTTTTATCAATAATGCTTTAACTAATACATGTTGTGAACTGTACTATAGATATGGAATGTATCTTGCTCCTTTTACTGCAATATTAACAACAGCAAGACATATCGAACCACTCGCTTCGCTCGATTTCCAAAAAAAAGATGAAAAAAATGACATAAAAAATGATGAATGAAAATCCTGAACAAAAAGAAAACAAAGAAGAAAAAAAAGAAGTATTTAAAAAACCCAAACCAAAAGACCCAAAAAGAGTAGCTGCTGGTAAAAAAGGTGCAGAAGTAAGAATAAGAAATGCAGAATTGAGAAAAAAAGAAGTGGAAAAATTAAAAAAAGAAAATTCAAAAATCAAACAAATAACAAAAGATTCTGATACAGAAACAGATTATGAATCAAACGAACATATTCCTTCGGTTGAGAAACACTCCAGTTCCCTAGTTGATTATAAATTTGTACTTTTTTCTATAAGTATTGTTGGATTGGGATTGTTTTTTTACAACCAAAGTAAGAAACCAGAAAGAATGATTAAAGAAATAACAAAACCAGAAAAACAAAAGAAAGAAATTGATCCTTTTGAATTTAATTAAATTTAGTACATTAAAATGACAACTCAAAAAGACGGAAAACAAATAGCAAATATGTTATATCATGCTGGATTGGAAACATTGTTAACAGTTGGATATGCAGAAATAGGTAAAAAGGTATTAAGGAGGCCAGCACCAAAAGTGGATTTTAACATGAATGATGTTGTAATGTTATCCATTGATATATTACTTGCAATGGCAACAAAAGATATGTTGATTAAGCAAGGTATTATACCTGCTGATATTATGAAGTAATTTTTGTTTTTATAAAATGGCAAGTGCTTTAACAATGATGCTTGGTGGGGCAATAACAAATGCTTTTGCATTTTCAGGGAGTAATTATTTATTTTCACATATGGGTAGTAATGCAAATGAAGAGAAAATAAGACATGATAAAGCTATAGAAAAATTAGAAAAAGCACAAGCAGAATGGAATAAAAAAAGAATACAAAGATTAGATTTTATAAATGAACAATTACAAAAGGAACATCATGCGGTTCAGACTTTTGATGATGTTGACCAGACAATGAAACTATACTATCGTGTCACGAATAAAAAATTAACTTCATTATCACCTAAACCTACATTAAGTGATTTTTATACTCCATCAGAAGACCAGAAAAATAGAGAGATTGCATTTGTTGTTGGTGGTATGGCATTAACTGGTTTTATTGTTTGGAAATTAAAATAAAAAATTGATAAAAATTAGAATCCCTAATTTCTTTACTTTTTCTGTTTTTAGGGGGTATAGAGAAATAATAAAATAAAATAAAAAATTCTTAAAAAGAAATTTCAGGACATGGTTTTTCAAAAACATATTCATAAACTTTATCTGGTCTAATAAAAGCATCCCAACCAGGAGGAAACTTAGATAACTTTTTACCATCAAACTTTTCCATTACTTCCATTTGTTTTGGAGTCAAAGGACATTCTCCATCATCTCTTAAACAACATATCTGATAATCTGATAACATTATTCTTCCTAATATAACTTTAGCGTCAGGATCATCTTTCTCAGTATAAGCTTCAATCATTTTTTAGTCTTTTATTTTTTAAAATGAAAATTTAAATTATATAATTTTTAATTTCTTCTCTAATATCCATAAGGAAAACTTCTAATTAAATTTTCATTTTCACAATATACCATTCTTTTATCAAACATATAATCATAAGCTTTAACTTGTTTAACTGTTTTAAGTTGATGATCTTTTCCTATTTTTATATTATTATATTTAACAGTTTCATATTTTTCATTTTCATCAGTAACTATTTTTATTTTTTTATCTAATGTAATCTTTTTTTCTACTTCAGCATTTAATCTAAAACCTTTACAACAGCTAACTAGTTTTTCTGTATCTAGTTTCATAGAATAATCTTTTGGACCAGCAGATATAAATTGTTTTATATGATTAGCGTTATGTTTTGAAACAATTTCATCTGTTAAATCTCCTAATTTATTTCCCATCATACTTTCTATCTTTTTACAAGCTTCAGAACCATCATCATTATAAATACAAGAATCTGTATCCATGTATAAAACTCTTTCTTGTAGAATATCCAATAGTTCGTATAATTTTAATCTAGCATGTGCTGTTGTAAACAAAGCTATATAAACATTTACACTTGGATTAGGTTTAGAGTATTCTTCTTTATTTTTATATTCTGTTAAAACAATATCTTCATCTAATATCATAGTACTTATATCTTTATATTTTTCATTAAATACTATTTTAGTTATATGTTCTAAAGTAAAACAATATTCTTTTTGTGTAAAATTATCTCTCATACCAAAATGTCCCCATAAATTATTTAAACATATTTTAGCTATAAATCTTAATCCTGAATTGTACTTAACTTTGTCAATATCTAGATCATAAGCAGTATTATCTATAATGTATTGTATTTTTGTTTTACATTCTTTATCGTTTTTACAATCATTTTTACAATATTTAGGATCACATTTACATCCTGAAGCTTCTTGTTTATATTTCATAAACGTATCTACATAAAGTTTAAATATATCTGTAGATGTTTTTTCAAAATGTTCTAGTTCATATATTTTTTGTAATTTATAACCTTTTTCTATTGCTTTATCTATTTCTATTGTAGACCATGTACCTACTATAACTCTTTCCTCATCAGAATGTATACATTTTTCATTTTTAATATTTTTACATTCTTTACATCTTTTTATTTCATGTATTTTATCATGTTTATTTAAAATAGGATCGCTTGACGCATCTATGTGTTTACATTTAAAAGATATTTTATTCATACATGTTCTACATAATCCAAAAAGTAATTTATGTGTATTATCACTAGTTGATTGTTTATAAGGTAAAACAGGGTGATACAATCCTTTAGGTGGTAATATTTTACATTTCATTATTCCGAAATAATTATTTTTTATATAATCATCTACAGATATTTCTGTATATGTAATAGGATGTCCTATAGGATATTTACAATATTTATTTACTGATGGATACAGAGAACAAAAATCTACATATCTACCTTTTAAATCAGAAAGATTATTGTATAATTGAATAGTTTCTGTTCTTCCTCCATAAAATGCATCTCTTTTATCAATAGGTTTTAAATGTGGATCAACTTCAGGATATTTTTGTTGATCAAACTCACATTCCCATATTGTATGAATTTTTACATTTGGTTTTAGATTATCTTTAATAATTTTAAGTCTTTCTTTAGTTTCATTATATAACTCTTTCATAGTTTTTTTATTTCTATCTTTTTTGCATATTTCTTCAGGACTATAACATTTTGGACATCCATGCCAATAACATCCAAAAAATTCATAAACATTACGCATTTTATTTTTTCTATCATAATAATAACCATCGACTTTATAACATTTATTATTAATGAATAATTTCTTTTCACCTCCTCTTTTAGCATGTTGAATCATTATATTATATTCTAAAGAAATATACTCTAACCATTGTATTGATTTTTGTGAATGTACTTCTTTAATTGTCATCTTTTTGTGAATTCCAATTGTTTCATTTGTCAACATTAATGTTCTAAATATTTTTGTACAACATTGAGCAATTGTAATATATTGAAATGGATCGATACAATTATTGGTTATATTTAAAAATAATTTTCTATATAAGGTACAACCTTTGGCAAGAATTAATACATCCAATAGACAATAATAAAATATTTCTTTATAGAATTTAAATTCTTTTTCTTTAACTTTATAATACCATTCATCAAATAATTCTTTATTTTTAATTGTCATAGTATTATAACCAAAATATTCTTTATCAGGATAAATTCCCTTATATTTTTGATTCTCTGTTGTATTAAAATAATGTGGAAAATAACCTTTGTTACCAACAAATCCAAATGTTTTTGGGAAAGCAGCTAATCCACATAATGTAAAATTTATAGAATCTATGAATCTTAAATTTATTCCTTTAATAACTATAAATGTTAATTTTAATCCTGAAGAAATAATACTATGTTCAATTTTATTTTTTATTATCCATCCTAAAATCGGTTGCATATCATAACCTTTTCCATAATGTGAAATAAAAGTGTAGTCTTTAAATTTGTCTCTTATGAAATATTTACAAAAGTTGTCTATTACAGAATTTCCTATAGGGGTTTCATATTTAAATTTTTCTACATTATTAAAACAATTATCTATGTCTAATTCTAACAAGTTTAAATTATCAATATTGAAATCACATTTAAATACTTTTACATAGTTATTTTTAAAACAATAAATATTTTCTAAATCGTAAGCTATACAAAAATTCATTATATGTATTCCTGTTTCTTGATTTGCTTCAAAATCAAAATATATATATTTATTATTTTTTACTTGTTTTGGTACTGATGGTTTCATATAACATAAGTGTTCTTCATTGCTTTCCGTGTATTTTTCATAACATATTAAACATATTTTTTCACCACATTTGTGATTTTTGCCTGTATATGTTTTGTTACATTTATCACAAATATGTTGTTTTCTGATAGTTGTTACTGTGTTATCTTTGCATGTATGTTGTTCAGTATAACCAATTAAACATACTTTACAAAACCTACGTTTAGCTAAAAATCCTGTTATATTTGTTATAGTGTCAAAGTGTTCATCATGATAATATAAATATATTTGTTCATTATATTCTTCATTACCATTATATACAATATATTCTGTACTATTTGATGTAAAAACAATTATCCTAATATTAAGATAATTTTCAAAAGCTTTTAAATCATCTAAATTATTACCTTCTTCTTTTATTTCTACTCCTGATTGTTCATGTAAATCTTCAGCAACTCTTTTTTGTAATGGTCTACCTTCATTGATATGTTTTAATTGAGAATCTGTAAAATCTTTTAATAACTTATTTGAAGCTAAAGAAGTTACAATTGCCCTTGATAAACATATTGTATCATCATTTTTTATTTGGATAATACTTCTTTTATTTGTGACATCTAATATTTTTAAAGCTTTACCTTTTCCTTTTCTATTAGGGATAACAGTAACTTCAAAAATAACTTCTTCTAAATTTAATTCTTCAGCACTATTTAATAATCTTTCCATTTGATCCATGAATAACTTTTTAACTGTATTATATGTTCTTATAGGCCAGCTTTTATGTTTAGTAATTATGATTTCATGAATAGGTACTATTTTAATTCTTCCATTAGGGTAATCTTTTATGGAATAGTCTACCATGTGTTCAAAAGCATTTGTAAATGTTTCTTGTTTTTCATCCTTTAGACTAATTTTATAATTAAATACATAAATACTTGCTTTATGTTTATATTCTTTTGTCAAAACAAGTTTATATGAATCTCCTCGCTTGGATAAAATTTTATCCTTTTTTGCCTCCATTTTTTAAGAAAACATTTTAGTTACTTAAAAATGTCTAAAACAAATCTAACAAATAAATTAGCAGATGAACTACATCATAGAGTTGTAAAATCTTTTCCTAAAAGACGTGTTTATGTTAATTCAATAGATCAAACATGGGCAGTTGATTTGATAGATATACAACAATATTCAAAACAAAATAAACACTATAAATATTTATTAGCAGTTATTGATGTTTTTAGTAAATATGGTTGGTTGATTCCATTGAAAAATAAAACAGGAGTAGCAGTAAGTGAAGCATTTAAAACATTATTTAAAGAAAGAAAACCAATGTATATTTGGTCAGATAAAGGATCTGAATTTTATAATCGACAAGTAAAAGAATTGTTAAAAGATAATAACATAAAGTTATATTCAACTGAGAATGAAGAAAAATCCAGTGTAGTGGAACGATGGATAGGAACAATGAAACAACATATGTATAAATACTTTACTGCTAATGAAACTTTAAAATATTATGATATATTAGATAAATTAGTTAAAAATTATAATAATACAGTACATTCTTCAATTAAAATGACACCTGTTCAAGCAAGTAAATTAAAAAATGAATTAACAGTGTATAAGAATTTATATCCAGAAAAGGAAGAGAAAATTAAAAAACCTAAATTCGAAGCAGGTACTAGAGTAAGAATAACAAAAAAAAAAGGTAAATTTGAAAAGGGTTATACTACTCGTTGGAGAAAAGAAATATTTGTAATTGAAAAAGTTTTAAATACAATTCCTTTTACTTATAAAATAATTGATTTAAAAGGCGAAGAAATAACAGGTGCTTTCTATGAACAAGAATTACTTTTGACTAAGTTTTAGATCTCTAGGTAGATTTAAAATCCATTGAATAAATCCATTAAATCTTAAATGTCTGTTTTGTATAGCAAACAGTAATTACTGGTTTGAATAGTTGAAACGTTGTGAATTTGATATTTAAATCTAACTACAGTCAATTGTAATATTATATATATTAATAAAAGAACAAATTCAATAATATCGACAAAATGTAAGAAACATACTTGAATTCGTTTGTTAAATCATGCATCAAACTAATTAACTGCGTCAGTAAAAGTTTAATAGTTGTAAACAAAATTCTCAGGTAAAATTTACAATAACCTGTAGTTAAGTAAGTATTTACTGCATCTAAGGAGTTGTTTACTGCATCTAAGGAGTTGTTTACTGTAACTAAGTAAGTGTTCATTGTAACTAAGGAGATGTTTACTGTATCCAAGCAAACTGTTTATATTTAATTCAATAGGATATGACTTTTAAATAAACTAAATCGATCATTGTAAATATTTACAGGTAACAAAGTGCGGTTTTTAATTAAATTTGCCATTTAATATTGCTACAGTAACTTCAAAATGGAATCTGAATTGAGAAGATGTTATTTAGTTAAAGTGTCGGATGAATTAGAAAAACTTGAAACATTATTAGTGAAACGTAATAATACGATAAATATACAAGATATGGAGATAAACGGCATAAAAAAGGACATTGAATATTTAACCGAGAGAATAAATAAAACTAAGGAAGATTTTGGTGACAGAAACAAGAGACGGATTTGGCTTCGATTAACAAGACAAAAAGTTAGTGCAAAGACTAAGCTTAAAAAATTCATAACAAAAAGAACCTGTGAGAATGAAGAAAAGACTATATTGGAAATAAAGAGAAGTGATTTAATTTCTGAACAGAATAGGATAACAGAACTTGTTCGTCAAGACAGTAATTCCTAGTAATTAACTTCTTTAAATCTTCCATCTTCAAAATTAATTTGTGCATCTTGTATAACAAACAGATAAACATTTATTAATTTATTTGCTCCTGCTGTTTTAGTTATTTGGATAGTAATACCTTCAGAAGCATTTTCAATTCTTCTACCTGAACCGTGTAACGAATTGTCATCTGTTGAACGTAGATCTAACCATAATGCATAATTAGTTGTAAGATATTTTTCTAATGTTGTATAGGATAAATTTAAATCCTTTAAAACTTCTTCTGTTGTTTTATTTCTTTTTGAATTTAAAGCAAAGAATTTATTTATTTCATCCCATTGTTGATATGCTTTCATTCCTTGACTGTATAGTTGATTTGGAACACCTTCTATTGTCATTTCTACTTTTGTTATGTTAGGATTATAATAAGTTTCGGTACTTGTTCTTTCTGGATCTTCGAACAACATTAGAATTCCTTTCATACTTCTAGCTGGAACATTTAAATTTATATTCCACAATGTATCAGATTTGTTTTTGGTTATTTTTCTATGTCTTAGTATTCTATCGTACAAAATAACCATCTTACCATTAACTTGTTGTCTTATCTGTCTTGCTAATTCTGCATCAGTAACCATATCAAATTCTAAACAAATGTTTTTGATTGTATAACTTGCAGATGTATCTGTTGATTTAATAACATTGCTATAATTATTAAATGTAAGTTCATATTCAAGTCTATCACCAAGACCTGCTTGATAAAAAGGCATATGAGTTTCTAATAGTTCAAAATCAAGTGGGATACAAAATCTTGCACCATATGCAGTTGCAATTGCTTCATCGCCTATGTCTGATGCTTTATCATCCGCGCCAACTCTGTGTTTTAACATGTTTGTTTCACCAATACCTTGGTATGCCATATTTAAACGTTCAGATGTAGATTTCCATAAATCAACATAACAATGATAAATATCACTATCATCAATTGACATAATTTCATTTCCACTTATACGAATTGTTGTTTTTTTAACTATTGTTCTTCCTATGTTTTGATATATAGTTGCATTGTCGTCTGTAGATGTGAGTTCTATTTCGAATGCCAATCTGGTTGTTCCAGGAACAATAACATCATTATTGCTTAGATTGGGGAATCTTACTAATAGCTGTTGATTTTGATCAATAGTTGAAGGATTATTTGTTATTGATACACTTTGACGAATACCTTTCACACCACGGGGTTCTCTTATTTTTCTGTAAGGATTTAATTTGTTTCCGTATGCCGACATTTTTAAGGATTAAATTTGTTATAAAAATAATTCAATTACCACTGATACTAGAGTATTGATACATGTATAATTATTAGTCATACTAATAAAACTTATTAAATCTCCAGCCTTAACTTCAAAAGGTGTATAAAAGTTATTAAAACCGTGTGTGACACCATTATCCAAACTCATTTTGTAACTAGTTGACTTATCATTAACAATCATCTTAATGGCTATAATATCTGTGCTTGTTCTTAAACTTACTAAACTAATACCCAATATTTGTCCTGGAAAGTTCATTACATAATAACCACCACCAACACCAAAATTAAACTTTTTATTTCCATGTATTGGACCATCAATTCCAGCATATATACTTATTATTTTTCTGTCTGGTTTATTTTTTATATTACCAACTATATTTTCAACATTTAAAACTCTGATGCTTAGGGCAGCGACACTCCGATGTAAATTTTTATCCTTAGTATCCATTGTTTGAAGCTCACTCTTCATATTTAATATTTCTTTTTCTACGTTTTTTTTTTTGACACCAAGTATGCTCATTTTATTAAATAAATTATATAATTTCTAAAACACAATTAATTGGTAAATGATTAATTATCTTGTTATTATTTTCATCTCTTATTTCTAATTTCAATTCTGTTATAACATCATTTACTAAACACTTATATTCCGGATGCTCAAATCTCGCTGTTATAACTTCACCAAACTCTTTATTCTCAACTGGAATAACAGCCAACAAGGTACTCGGCTTACCATCAAGATAATTATGAGAAGTGCTAACTTGTTCCAAATGGATATATAATGATTTATGGATAGCAAAATCCACAAATTTGTTTCCATAATGTAATTCATCAGGTTCGAATTTACGTTTATTATTAAACCCTAACATATTTCCCAAACCCTTACTTATCTTTAACTCAGTAGTAGTGTTTAATGAAGCGATACCATTTGCTTCATTTACGGATAATACAATATTTTCTTTTTGAAATTCATCCACTATTTGTTGAAAACTATAATAACCATTCATAATCCTTTGCTGTTCCTCTCCGGTTTTTGTTATAAACCCATGATAAACATTATACCAACCTATGCTGTATCTTATAAATTTCAAACCAATACGTTTATTTCCATTTCTGTTATTTATGTATTGTTCTAAGTTTATTGTATTATCAATATTTGAAATAGTATGAAACATTTTTAATATAAAAAATGATAACAAAAGAATTTAAATATAATCCTAATGTTTCATATAATCCAGGTATTAAATATTCTGAAAAAGATCATCAATTAAAAACAAATCTTGTAAATCAAACGATATTTGTAAATCAAAAAGAGAACTTTAAAACATCTTTTCCTGATTTATTTCAAAACTATCAAAACCCATCAATACACACTAACGAACCATGGAATACATGGATTCATTCTTCATTTGATTGGTGGCAATGTCAGTTAAATTTTGCAGTATGGTGTGCAAGTACAGGATGTGGGATTTCTTATAATGATCATATACAAAATACTTCGCTTGACGCAAATCTTACAAAGTCTTTTTATATGTTTCATTTATATTATTGTATTGCCAGAATTTTAAAAGAACTTAAATCACCTTTACCAACAGATTCTTCTTTCTGTTATTACAAGAACCCATATGACAAAGCTGCATACCAGAAATTATGTGATGAATTTAATATTTCTCCAAATACAGATTGGAGACAAAAACTAGAATCATCATGTCAAGGATTAGGAAGTTTTGAGCAATATTATAAACCAAGTGGTGAATATAGACAAAATCATAAAAAGGATGGTCCATTCTTTAATATTCATGATACAATTTATCATGAAAAAGATATAAGTATGGCTTGGACAACATTTATTTTAGATAAATCAGAAGGTTTTACACGAGCAGGTATTGAACGTATTAATGAAAGTATTAAAATTTATGTATGGGCTTTATTAGGTGCACAATCTCAAACAAAAACAGAAATTTTAAAAGTAGGAACAGGATTTGATGCACAAAAACAATTCTTAGCAAATGTACAAGATGTAATAAATAGTCCTATTGATTTACCCACTCAGATATCAAATTATCAAAATGTTTTAAAATACGCAAGAAGTAAAGTTGATTATGCTTATGGACTTGGTTTATATATGTCTCCCAGTGATATGGTTTTACAAATTGGCACTATTGTTGGTTATAATAATAAAATTATAATTGCAACAGAAAATCAAACACTCGGGTTTAATGATGATTTAAATAATAAAAATTTTGATCATGTTGATTTTAAGCCAAAAGAACCTGTAAAACCACAAGAACCTATAAAACCTGAAAAGCCTAAAGAACCAAAATAGATCCAATAAAAAAAATTGAACATGAAGATCATGAAGATAATAAACAAGCAATAATATTTGTAAGTATTGTAATAGGATTTACAGCACTTTATTTTTTTAAATAATCTCTAGCAGCAGTAAACAATAAACTAACAACTAAAATAAGCAATGCCCATAAGTTGTTTGCAAACCAATTTACTACGTCTTTTGTTGCAGACAATAACCAAGAAACAATAGAACCTATAATACCTGGTAATGCAGCTGCTAATTTTCCTGCAAGAAAAGATAATAATTTTCCAAGATTTTTTAATTGTTTTTTTATCCAGTCTTGTACACCACCACCTTTTGATGGAGGAGAAGGAGAAGGAGAAGGAGAACCAGTAAATGCCTCAACAATAACACCAATAATCATTCCAAAAGCAGTTAAAACACTAACTATTGTTATTCCTTGTTCTCTGAATAATGTTCTTATTCTTTCACCTAATGTTTTGTCTTCGTTTAACATTTTATGTATTGTTTGTTTAAATCTGTTCACTTGACTACGTAGTTTTTCTTTATTAATATTAAGTATTTCTAGTCTTGTACTTCTCTCAGATTCTAACTCTCTTATTCGACTACTTACTCTATCTATTTGAAATTCATTATTGTCTTCTTTAGCTTGTTCTAATTTGGCATTTTCTTTTGCTAAGTCTTTATTTGTTTCATTCAGTTTTGCTAATTCATTTGCAATCTCTTCTTTTACTGATGTCATTGCACTGATTACACCATCCATCTCTCTTTTTGTCATTTTTGTTTGTGTTTCTTCATTTATGTAAGATGTTCCTTGTTCAATAAATGAAGTTTCTATTTCTTTCACATGTGTTTCTTCATTACTTGCTATTTCTAATAATTCTTGTCCTTCTTCTTGTGTAGATATTTCTTGTAATGGAATTTCTATATTATCGAGTTCACGAATTGGTGCTTTTATCGTTCTTTGAAAATCTTGAAACATTGATCTACCTTCTTTTAAATAATCAGATATTTTAAAATCATCTACACCTAAAACATCCCTGACAAAATTAACACCGTATTCTTTTTGAAGAGTGCTAAATTTATAAAACTTTAATACTCCTTTTTTAAAATATGTTAATGCAATATTATTACCTTTTTCATCTTTTACATATAATATTTGGTTTCCTTTATAATCTTCTCTAACTAAAAAACCTATTTCACTACGTGTTGTTTCACCATTTTTTTTATAAAATTGTTTAATCATTTTTTTTATAGTTTCTTTTTTACGAATTTTAGCATCATTTTCTGATAAAGCTCTTGAATTTTCAAATTCTTTATTTATATAATTTTGAAACTCCTCATCATCATTATCTATTAATGGTGTTTTTTCTTCATCATCATAATCATCATCATCATAATCATCTATTTTAAACTCATAACCCCCTTCTGCCATTTTTAATTAAATAAAATAAAAATGCCATTTTTAATTAACCAAATATTTCTGTTATTAAAAAATAAAAACTACCTGTTAAAATTATTTTTTGTATAAAGAATAAAATCCGATGATTTCTTAGTTCTTTATCAATCATTTTTTGTGTATTTTTTAAAAGATTTTCACTTTGTATTTTTGTAAGACCTTTTATTTTCGCTTGACGCTCTTCTTCTTCATCTGAAGAATCTTCTTGTTCTAAAATATATTGAATTGTTTTTTTAGCGCATTTCGATTTTTCAGTTTCCATTTATTTAATAAAAAATCACCCTGTGTCTAAAAAATCGATTCATAGTTTGGTGGATTTTCCCTAAGGGGAATAGAAGAAATTATAACTTTATTTATAAAAATTATAGATTTTCCATTTTTTTTTTTATTTCGTTTCTTACTCTATTTTCTGTTTCTTCTATAAGTTTTTTTCTTTCATCTTCTCCTAAAGTAGTTAAACTTTTTCCTTTTAGGAAATTTTCCATTTTTCCTTTTTGGGAATTTTTTTTCATTTCATTAAATTTTTCTTGCTCTTCTAAAATAAGTTTAAATTCTTCTTCACTTATTTTGTTGTCAGTTAAAGACCTAGAAACTAAATCTTTAATACTATTTAATTTACATTCTGCTAAAGTTTTTATTTCGTAATGTTTTTTAGCTTTTAAAGTAAGCTTTCTTCTTATTAATTTTATTACACCACCAATACTTCCGCATGCGACTGCTGTTATTTGTAAAGGTAATAAAATAGGAATAGCAACACCTATACCTGCAGAAATAACTGATGCTGAAATTAAAGTTGTATCTATTCCATCTGTAAAGTTTACTCCTCTTTTATATTTTTTATATAAAGAATTTCTTTTGTCTCTTTCATTTTTTAAAGAATTTTCTATTTCTGAAATTTTTTGTAATCTATAGTTTTGTCCATCTTCTATAGGTAATTCTGGATATAAATCAGGAGCTGTAGGTTGTTTCATTTTTTAAAGTAAAAATTGATTTTTTTTTTTTTCTCTTAAATCCCACAGAATTTTTTCTCTGCCTGTTCTCCCGGTTTTTTTTTTGGGAGTAAGAAAATTTGGTGTTTTTGGGGTGTTTTTTTTGCTTTTTTTTTTAATGAAAATTTAGGGCTCTTAAACTTGAAATAAGGGTAATTTTTTTGGGGGTCAAATTTTTTTTTTTTGGAGGGGGGTGCTGGAGTCGTTCAAGTACTATACTACTCCCCTTAGGGGAAAAAATGAGTTTTATAAAAAACCCCAGGATTAAGGTTTTGGTGTGCTCTTTACAAAAAAATTTTTTTATTTTTTTTATGGGGGGTATAAATACAAAGTGTGTTTTTTTTCTTCTTAATTTTGAAGTTAAAAATCACACAAAAATGTTGGTAAAATTTTTATTTTGGATGTAAAAAGGGGTTTTTTTCTTTAAAATGGGGGGTCAAAAATTAAAGATAATTTTTTTTTTTGTGGGGGGGGGGCTAAAGGAGTGGTATATTGTGTCTTCTCTTACTGCATCTTTTTAAAGATGTTTTGATCTATGAAGTAAAGATCCTGAAGAAGTCATGAATTTTACTTGTTGAAATCTTTATACTTTATCTAAAAATTAAATATTTTAAAGCATAATGTTGGTAATGGTTTTTTTTTTGGATTTCATTAGAAGTACAGACTAATCATGATCTTCACTGTCCAAATATATATTTTTATTTTTATTTATTCAGATAGATCAAGTTACAGATTTGGATGATTCAGGCCCAATCAAAAGAACAAGACAGGTAAATAGCTGAACACTTTTAATAAACATTCAGGAGTATGATCTGGTACTATTAATGAAAGAAGTGGTACCAGTACTTCACAATTAGGAAGATCAGGGGTTACCCCAACACTTTCAAAGACATATATTTGAATCAGCCTCATCTTCAAAAATACTGACTCAAACAAACTTTGTCATTCACAGCTAATTTCCTAATGCATGTACAGCAAAACTGTGTTTAGCTTGCTTGCTTTGTTTGTATATTGTACAATTGTACTTTGAATAACTTCGAATTAAATTAAATATAATATAAAAGTATTACAGGTTAAACTACATTTATATATATTGTTTTAAGATATCAATCTTAATTTCATAACATGGGTAAACATTTAGACAAACAAAGTTTTACCCTCCAAGCATTAGGAAATTAGCTGTAAAATGAAAAAGGGAATAAACATCCTAATACAGACCTCAACATGAATCATAGGAACAAATATCTTTAAAAGGAAACATGAGAATAATATTCTAAACATAAAACTTAGGAATAAATCTCCTTAACATGAAACACAGGAATAAATATCCTTAATATAAAACATGGCAATAAATTCCCTAACATGAAACACAGGTATAAATTTCTTTTACAAAAAACATGGGAATAAATATCCTCAACATGAAACATGGGAATAAATATCCTCAACATCAAACATGGGTATAAATATCATTAACATAAAACATGGAATAAACATCCAATACATAAACTATGACAATACATGTCCTTAACCGGAAAAATTGAAATACACTAAAAAAAAACTGAAATCAAGTACCTTTAACATTGGGATAATTATTCTAGACATAAAAGGACTTTGAGAATAGTACTAAAAAATCTTTAAATGTCTATTATATGAATAAAGCCCCAAATTAAAGTTCCATTGGGATAGTACTAAAATATCTTCTTTTTTTACATATATATAGGACACCAAATAAAAGCATACAAACCATTACCAAAATACAATGAAAACAAAGATTCATTTAAAACTAATAGACATGAAGCTTTATCATACAATTATACACATTTTAATCAAATATTTGTAGTAAAGAATTAAACTTTTTATGATGTGTTCTCTTAAATTGAATTTATTCGCAGACAATTACAGTTAAAAGTGATCCATTTCCAATCCTAGAAGATACATGTAGTCAGGAAACATGTGAAAGTGAACAAGCTTTTTTTGAGTCAAACTTCGGAGTCTTCGATTTGTAATTCCATGAAGCTGGAAGCCTTGAACAGTCTTCTCAGTTTTTCACGTTTGAATATTTTTTGTTGTAATGGAACTTTTATTCATACAATTTGTATTTTAAGGTGATACCTAATAGAACCAGGAGATAACTGTTCAAATCAGCTAAAAGTTTTAATCAACTTGTATTGTAAATGAAATATTAAGCTTTTCAATGACCAAAATAAGTGTTTGACAAATTGACATATAACCAATGAAAGTTTAATGAAAATTGAACAAGCCTAATTATATATTAAGCCAAGTTGTTGGGTTCCACCTTGAATAAGTTTTCTTGGATTTAAAAAAAAAATTATGCAACAATGTTTAGTCAATATATTGTAAGTAAAATACATGTATTGGTCTGCTGTTGATATTCCTTAGTTTATATATAATTTACTTTGATATCTTAAGAGCTACTTTTAACAATATTGGTTAATTTTGTTTGCTGGTTTACCTTTAAAAAAAGCAGTTAGATTTAAGTTGAAATTGTCATTTTTTTGCATCAACATTGTCATAAATACATGTAGTCTTTCCTTCTGTGTTTACATTGATTTAAGGATTAAGTCCTGTTAAAGAGTTGCAAGGTCAGATAAGTGATGCTAGTAAAGGAACACAGCAGAGACGAAATAAGGTGTTGAAAACTGATAATTAAATTAAAAATAACTTTGTAAATCTCTGCACAAAATTATTAGATCAGCACAAAATATAAACTTAGTCTGTAACTTTTCATGATAAAACAATACACCAAATATACAATCAATATCCTCAAGCATTATTAAAAAAAAGTATGGAAAACTGATTATTTGGAAAAGTCTGTAAGTCCAAGGACCATTACTCCACTCAAAATCATCAAACCAGAACAAAATTTTAACTAAATTTAAGAATTGTCATGATTAAACAAAAGACAAATATCCAATCAATATCTTCAAGCAAAAAGAAACTAATTTGCCTGACTGGACAATGGACAGAGTTACAGATTACAAACCTAAAGTGCCCCAAACTGCTTCAGTTCTGGACTAAAACCATATAACCATACGGCATCACTATACAGCTGAACAGCCTGATGTATAGCAATATTGCATATTGGTTATAATTTTTATAGAGGTACATGATCTTTTAAATTTTTAATGCGGACTCAATCTAAAAGGTTTGATGTAGCATATTGTTCTAGCCATATAGAATGAGTTATCTCTTTCTGTCTTTTATTAAATTTATCTTTATTTATTCATCAGGTTTCATATGTATTTAAAGATACTGTTGATAATATTTTAGGTCAAGTAGACTGGTTCGCCAAGCGAGGTATCAATTGGCACATTTCTGTGTCTCTGCTGAAGAATCAGTCTTCATTTACCACAATAACACACATCCATGTATTTGAAAGCCCTACGGCACAGGATGCAGCTGTCACATCCCAAATAATGGTTGATGTAGCCAAAGACATTATGCTGCAAAGAACAGATGTGAAACATATCCATTTCTTCTCGGATAATGCTGGATGCTATAAAAGCTCCTACACACTTCTGACACTCCAACAAGAACTTTCGAACAGCATTGTTTCGTACAATTTTTGTGAGGCACAAAATGGAAAAGGTATGCTTTAAGTCATCATTTTTAGCTCTCTGTTCCTAAGGAACTGTGACCTTTGCCTTAATTTAAATGACATTTTAAGCCACTCATAATATATATATTGAAAAGGATGAAAGATTTAAGTAAAAAATTAAAAGTGAGCAATTCGGGCTATTGAGAGCCTCTTGTTAATCTTCTTTGGCCCTTACTTTTATGCCAACAGATTTATCTTTAATTCTGCACTTTCTATAAATCTTTTTTACAACATTTTTGTGCGGATTCAAATATGAGTTACCTTTATTAGTCCATTTCCAATTATGGCATTCATACAATTAATAATGAATTTTTTACAGGCCCTTGTGATAGACGAGCCTCACATGTGAAATCTATTATTAGACGTTACATTAATGAAGGTCATGATGTTACTACAGCACAACAGATGAAAGAGGTACAATAATACAAAATGATATTATGATTGTTAAAATGGAATGTTATTCTTTTTTGGTCGCTGGTTAACAGTAAAAATATAATCTACTATGGCTAAATATCATTAGCATTACTCCAAGAATTAAATTTTCAGTTAAATGAAATCAAACTCAATGACCGTTGATTTTTACTTGAGACTTGATGCATGACTATATATTTCAGAAAAAAATTGTAACTTTTGCTTCAACCATTATTTAATATTACAAATCAACACCTTTAATGTTGAGCGGACTGGAGTAATGTTGTGGAATAACAAAAAATGCTCAGAAATAGTCATTATGAAAGCTGTTGCAAGCTAACCGCATTTAAAAGTCTTACACATTTTCAATTGATTTTAGTATTTAAAGCCATATGTGTTCATTTTATTTTAAACACAGCATGGCCAAAATTTCAGGTCACAAATTTCCTAACATTGAAACAAATGTATAAACCTGAAAAAGATATTATAATTTCACAAACTTGATTTATAGGCAATAGACAGAGAAAAGAAAAAAGGATATCAAAGTTAAAGTCGTTTCTTGTGTTAACATTGTTGATGTAGTGTCAAGTAAAAGTAACATTCCTTCCATATCACTGATGTACAACTTCCATTTCACTGAAAGTGGCCTTAGAATGTGGAAAGCATTTTCTATTGGTGAAGGTATATATAAAATAATATGTAATGAGATAGATTTATATAGTATACATTACATATTTAAATAACAGTAAATATGTATTATTTTATTGTAAAAAAAAATGACAAGAGAACAGTGTATAAGTTCAGTGAAAACTATCTGATATTAAAATAGAAATAACAAACAATCACTATACAGCACTTTTATTCCTGTCCTTCATTTGGATAGTAACAAAAGGGTCTTCAATAATGAGCAAATCACCCATACCATACAACAAGGTCAAGACTGTGCCTAATGTGTCGACTAAAGCAGTACTTTTGGTAATCATCATTTATAGGTCTCCTTCTTAGTCCCCAACTGCTATGGAGTGCTAACTTTGGCTTTTATACTTTTTTTAGTTTATGAATTTGATTTGTCATTTGTAGGCAGTTGAAAATTTTTGCTGCTTTTCCTGTAGGAAAACAACTTAAATGGAATCAGCTTGGAACTCCTTCAAAAACAGCAGAGCTCAAAACCCTTACAGACTGGATTGGAGGAGATACTATAAGAGCAGATGAAGATGGTAATTTTCAGTTTATAAGAATTATTGCATGTGGTATAATTCTCCTAACACAAATGACTAGGTAGTGAACACATTTCTTTGTGTATATACAAATCAATAATACAGCACAATTCAGACACTCTCTCTTTATGATTTGATTGGGTAGCAGAGATGACATTGTCTGAAACACTGTTAATGGATACTATAAAATAAATTATGAAGCTCTTAGCCAATCAAAATAACTTATTTAACATATATTCTAAACTAAAATTGAGAATGGCAATGGGGAATGTGTCAAAGAGACAACAACCCGACCATAGAGCAGACAACAGCAGATTATAGGTCACCAACAGGTCTTCAATGCAGCGAGAAATTCCCACACCAGGAACCATCCTTCAGCTGGCTCTAAACAAATATATACTAGTTCAGTGATAATGAACGCCATACTAAACTCCAAATTGTACATAAGAAACTAAAAGTTAAAATAATACATGACTAACAAAGGCCAGAATACATGTGTCTTTAGGGTTAGCTGTAGTTCACCCCTGAGTGTAGGATTTATTGATAAGTTAAGTTAAGGTTTATTTGTGCCTTTTGGTCAGCATGTTGTCTCCTTGACACATTCTTTGTTTCTCCATTCTCTAATAGATTTATTTAAGGAAACTATTTCTCAATAAAATTTCTGTCCTTTATTGGAAATGAAGAAGACTCTAGAATATGTATTAAGGAAGCAAGAAACTCAGTTTTTAAATGTCCGGAGGACAGCTGCACTAGAGAATTTTCTTCATCAGCAGAAGTAGATGAGCATGTCCTCATAGGCAATTGTTCTTTAAACGGCATCAAAATGAAAATATCAGAAAAGGCAAAAAGATTATATGCAGATAAGATCCTTTCGAATCAACCTCAAAAATCCATATCTTTGGAACCAACTAATAATTTACCGGCACAAAATTCTAATACAGTTCTACAAATGAGATGGGGCATCAAATTCACTAAAGAAAGAGTTACATTCAATCAACAACAAAAACAATATATGACGGAAAAATTAAATATTGGGAAGGTGCCCGCAACAAAGTAGATCCTTACGTTGTTGCTGTTGAAATGATAAATTCAGGTTTATATAAAAAGGAGGATTTTTTATCCGGACAACAAATTTCTTCATTTTTCTCCCGCCTTTGCCAGAAAGAGAAAAAATTAGTGTTGAAGATTATGTTGCAGCAGAGGAAGAAGATAGAAAAGAAAATATAAAGAAAGTTCTTTTGGAATCAAACAACAGTTAAATTTTTTTTCAGTTTCGTTTTATTTTTGTAAAGCAGGCCTTCTAAGGGCCCTTTTTGGCAAATAAAATGATATGTTTCACAAATCAGGTTATTTTAGAAAAAAATATGATTTTAAGTAGCTATGGGGTCCTAACTAAATTTAAATTCATAATTTTTTAGAATGTTTTGTCAAATTAAGTTTTTATCATACATTTTTTACCCCTGCTTCAAAAAAGTTAAGAGTATTCTATTTTACCTCTGTCTGTCCGTCACTTTTAACATTTTACACATAATAGCCAAGTTGAAAATTTTGGTCACATTTTTCTCAGGAACTAATATACATGGATTTTTCTGAAATTTGGTTTCAGGGTTAATATAAGTCACCTTCACTGTGTGATGCATTTAGGGTTTCATCACTTAACAACTTCCTGTTTACCAAAATATTTGGGCGGGGTTATCATCAGTAAGTAGCTTACCTAACACTTTCACTTGTTTTAAAAATAATATAACAAGTATAGGTCACCGGATTTTTTTCACGTTACAGGTTGTACAAAATTGTCAGATTTTGTATAAATCATGCATGTAAAATACAATTATCTCTGATGAATAGAAACTGCACCATAGAATTCTAGGATAAGTAAATAAGGTCATAAAACTTGTTGTCTTGCTATATTTGTACATATTGAAATAGGTAAATTCACAAGACTTTCTAGTATAAACATGATAAAACTAATTTATATGAGTTATCTCCCCTACTTTTTATCTCCCTCTTGTTTGGCAAAGTTGGAAAGGAAATGAATCAAAGTTCTTGTAAGAACAAAAGGGTAATCGGGGTAAAGAGTGATTTCAGTTGGAAGTAAAGATAAATTTTGCATATATATCATTGCCTATAGGTGATTCAACTGTAGTTCTGGACAATGGTATTGGAGAAAACTCCAATTTTTATAGATGACTTTAACAATGGTATCATTTATATTTTAGAACGGATACACAATTCCTTCAACTTTCTCCTTTAAAACTACTGGGCCAAATTTAACAAAACTTTACAAAATTTTTCACATGACCCTGTCTGCCAACAGACATTGCTAACATGGCGTAAAATAGGACATAGTAGTAAAATGCTATTTATAGCTTATTTATCTGAAACTAAAGCATTTAGAGCGAATGTGACATAGGGTAAAAAAAGTCTTACAACCTGGTGTTGGGTTGCTGATTTTGAATTGGTAATCTTAAGAACATTTTGCAGATTTTTGGTTATTATCTTAAATATTAGTATAGATAAAATTAACTGTTAACAGCAATAATGTTTTGCAAAGTACAATCTACAAATAAGTCAATATGACCAACATTTTCATTGAGCCCAAAATGAGTTAATTAGTGTTATCACTACAATTCACAGGGGTCAATGTTTACTTTGCTATTTCCTTCAATCCAGAATATTTGAAACCTTTGTTTCTAAAGGCTTTAATTTTTCAATTATTTTTTTTTAGAAAACTAAAATCAACGAATTTAAAAACCCAGGAACATGTAAATATTGCTCAAACCACGAAAATTGATACCCACGAATTAAGGTACTTTCACAGTATTGCCCTTCATAGTCAATGTATAAAAAAAAATCTTACAAAATTTTATAAAAATCTTCTGTACTTGATCTACTGGGCCAAAATAACATAATTTGACAACAATTTGCAATAGGGTAAGTTAAACTACTGTCATACATTTATTTCATGATTCACATGTAAAAATCTAGTGCTCACAAACTTGTGTTGTTGTAAATATTGACTGTATGTTTTATGAATAAAATGTTAATTTTGTCAGTACCACTTTATTTTATCCCTTAACATTACATGTGGCATTTTGGATTAGTCCACCTTTATTGCCTTGTGAATAGACTTTTGTTGATCTGTTGTGATGCAAAACCGATCATATCTTTCTGAATTCATATTAAGACAAAAATGTTACTGCAATTAAAATCTGTGAAATGGCATTGTCTACTTTTGCATATCAAAGCTTTAGACATGATTGTTGGTTGCTTAACGTCCAGTGGCAAATATTTCATGCATATTCAGGACGAGAACAAGTTCACAATAAATACAATAGGTAGGTTGAAACAATAGAGGCCATCTGGGATAATGGTCGGGATAATTTGGACTGCCACTGGAAAATGAGGGTATATTGGATAGGGACACCCCACTTCTGCAAGTGTTTTACTGCCGGTCGGGAGAAGACCAAGTGACCATATTTATATACCCCAGTCACCCTTGGGGTTTTTTCCTTAAAATTTGCAGATATTATCTTTTTTTGGTTTAAAATTGCAATTTTTACACCCCTATTTCCATGGCAACCAACCCTGTTTTTTTTATTAAGATGTACTTCTCCTGTAGATAATAATTAAAAGGTAATTCAAGATAAAATAAGGTATTGGTCAATTTTCAATTACATTTATTTGATGAAGAAACCGGTAAAAATGTGATTTTTTTACTTTTTGTTTCCATGGTTACCGCTCTTGGAAACAAGATCCCCAAGAATTTTATTCCATATATCGAAACTATAATATGTTGGCTCAAAGGAAAGTATTATGCCATATTCCAACATGGATGCATAAGTTTGCTACACATCCTCAAAAACTGTCTAAATTTGGTATTTTATATACCTGTTGAACTTTTCCATGTATCCAAGGATCAAATCATGGTAACAACAAATATTTCATATTTCAAAATTCTATCATTATATCAATTTTTAATGATATTCATATAAATAATAGGTATTTTAACCAATACATTGCTATTTAAGTGGATATAAATGCCCAAAGTAGGCCTATTTCATAGTTGAAAAAGAGCAATTTTGAAGGTAAATTAGAATATCCTGTTACCATGGCAACCATGGTCCATAGCAACAATATCAATATTATTTTTGTCATTTATACATAAAAGTGAAGCTTTTCTGAGACTATGCGTGCCACACCCTATATCTGGTATGGTTGATATTTACAGAGAATCCATAAATTATGTAATGCTATTATACAACCAAACATCGTGAATTATAGTTAATATATCTCAAAATAGCCTAATCTGTTATTTTTTTTTACAATATAAATAAGTCATCTGTAAGCTATGGTGATGTAATTTCCTTTAAATTATATTTTCTATGTGAACACAGAATAGTATAAAATAAAATGTTGCTCCTACTCATTTGAAAGAAAATACAAATTAAAGTTGTTGATTAACTACAATCTCAAAAGCTTGTTTTTATTTAGTTGCAATATGTATTTTTCTGTAAAATGTTCGTTCCTATTCTAAAAAGACGTACTAATGATTCCGTATAAGCAATATACTTTAACTTTGTAATTTTTATAAATGGCAAAAAACATTGCAAATGGAGTATTTTTCAAACTACCTCAAGATATAAATAATTGTGTTTAAATACATGGTAATTCATATGTAAAGTTGTAGATATAAAATCGAGTTCTCTTTTATATGAAAAATAAAGTACCATACACAATATCTTTCTGTATACAAAACCATTCGAAAGTAAATAAAAACCTAGTTTAGATGTGCTTACATGTACATATAATACATTCACAGATCCATCTAGAACTCCGAGGAAAATTCAAAACGGAAAGTCCATAATCAAAATGCAAATTCAAAACCTCAAACACATCGAACATATGGATATTAATTGTCATATTCCTGACTTGGTACAGATATTTTCTTATGTAGAAAATGATGGATTATAACTACCTAAACGTGTCACTTTTATGAAAGTGGCACAAAATGACCATATTTTGTCAACAATGTGTGAACAAAACAAAGAGACATATAAGCTGAAAATGTCAGAAATAGGTGTACATCAGTCAACAAACAAATATGTCAACAAAGAAACACAAAAAGGCATATAGACAAAGCACGTCAACAACACTGAAAAACAATCAAAGGAAGATGACGGGTTGTGATAATGATGTATTCGAGATTATTCATGTGTTTTAATCTATTCGTAGTTTTAAGATATTAGAACTTCAAAAGATTTTATGATTGTTTTTTATATGAAATAAATTAAAAATGTTTACCTTTTATTCTCTTATTCTGTTATATACATATGGGGCTGATCCGTGAATATTCGTAATATTTGCTTTCGTTTCGAATTCAATAACATGTACATGTACAAAACGTACACAAGATTTTACATTAAAAAAAAAACAGCCGTTGGTAAATATTCTATCACATTATTAATAAGATTGTCTATGTAAATTAAAGTTGAAATGTTTACCGGCCATTGTCTCAGCTTGTTATAGGAATGTGTTTTCCCGTAATATCAACTTTCGTTTTTATTTGAATTACACGTAGTTATAGCACCTACTCAATACTTTGTAATTTGAATTTAAAAACCCAGGTATATCAATATGGCGAAAAGGACAACTAAGATATAATAAACAGAAATTGTATACACACGTGACACATTAGATATTAGTGTGTTTGTTTATCTTCATATTACACTTTAATATATGTATGTTTTACATAGACAGCAGACCGTTACTTCATTTTCACTTTATGTTTAAGTTTGTTGATATAAATTAAAGTTAGATTGTTTACCTGCCATCCTTTCAACCTGTTATAAGATTTTATATGAAATGTGTATTTCCGTTATACCAACTTTCGTTTCCATTTAACTTAAACCAACTGATAACACCTGTATGTAGACAAAACTATTTTGTAATTTGCATTTAAAAACTCAGGTATATTACACATTGTGACAAACTAACATATCAATAAAAAATGTGTACACACGGGGTGAATTAGGTTGTATATAGATCTTGTTTACAGA
The DNA here is from genome assembly GCA_019925275.1 of Mytilus edulis. NCBI lineage: Eukaryota > Metazoa > Mollusca > Bivalvia > Mytilida > Mytilidae > Mytilus > Mytilus edulis. Next base: position 8,187,334 of record CM034359.1, read on the forward strand.
TATGGTTGATAGATCGGGTTTGTGTCGTTGTTCTCCTCTTATAGTTTGTGTGTTTCCCTCAGTTCTAGTTTGTAACCCGGATTTGTTTTTCTCAATCGATTTATGAACTTCGGGCAGCGGTATACTACTGTTATTCATTTATGTTACTGTTGATATTTAAGTTGTGTTATATTTTGTAACATAGGCAGCAGTTCATAATTATTAATAGTATATTAAAGATTGAAATGCCTTAATAGTTATTAAAGTACATGGATTTTAATTTAGTACGCCAGACGCGCGTTTCCTCTACATAAGACTCATCAGTGACGCTCCTATCAAAATAGTTATAAAGCCAAACAAGTACAAAGTTGAAGACCATTGAGGATCTAACATTCCAAAAAGTTGTTGTGTTAAATACATCTATGGTAAAACCTACCTAAGAATGTGAATAAATACATTTAGAGTTGGATTTACACATCTGCCTTGTATTGATTCTAGATAGGTTCCTTATAAGTAATTACAGTTTAGAGAAGAAAGTAGGTAAATTAGAACCGATCATTAATTATTTTGTCAAACCATTGATAACATGACAAGGTATGTAAGTGATAATGTCAAACATAGGTGCACACATAATGTTTCTTGGAGGGATAAATGGAACTTTTTGTAAACATCACTTCGTTAATATTCTCTAAAATAAGATAAACGATGACAATATGTGCATTTCGACTATAAATGTCTCGTCTAGGATGCTCAGTTAAAATATTTAAATATTACTAAGTTTGCAAAGATTTAAGATTTAATATTGCCCAACTCATCAGATCACTTTAATGAAGAAAAACATTTAACAAAAGCGCAAACTGGTAGAGGAGTCAGGGCAGTTGCATGATTTTTATAGGTTAGTATACGCAAAAATAAACATGTTGAAAACAACATTAAGGGTGACACATATCAAAAAGGGAGAAAATAAAAACCCCATGTAACAATCGACACAAAATATGTATAATACAACATAAAGGATGTTAATATCGAAGAAAGGAAAAACTGAAAACCTTCTCCTTTTTTTAGTGACCGCCTTCAACACGTTGACGTTTATGTCACTTGACAACCTCAAATGAAAATTGACAAAAAACAAGCAAAAATAGTCTTCAAAGCATAAAATAGTAAAAACGATGAAGCAAAACGGACTAGGTACTCGGTACTCAAATCTGACTTTACATGTCCAATCACTTCTGAAGACACATACTTGATATTGACCAAAGTTAAAATTGATTGCACAATAACGAAAAACGTGTTTGTTTAAATTATATACTTAAAATCTGCAGCTGGCATTTCAGCAACTGCTAGTAGTTTTTGTTGATTTATGTATTATCATCAATTTGCTTAGCTTCTTTTGTTACCTTTTCTGACATCGGACTCGATCTCCCTTAAAACTGAGTTATACTGTGCGTATTGTTGTGTGTATGATTAGTATAAATTGACTAGATGAATATGGAGTTTAGATCTTACAAAACATGTTTAATCCCGCCGCATTTTTTGCGCCTGTCCCAAGTCAGGAGCCTCTGGCCTTTGTTAGTCTTGTATTATTTAAATTTTAGTTTCTTGTGTACAATTTGGAAATTAGTATGGCGTTCATTATCACTGAACTAGTATATATTTGTTTAGGGGCAAGCTGAAGGACGCCTCCGGGTGCGGGAATTTCTCGCTACATTGAAGACCTGTTGGTGACCTTCTGCTGTTGTGTTTTTTTATTTTGGTCGGGTTGTTGTCTCTTTGACACATTCCCCATTTCCATTCTCAATTTTATTTGAGTTTAGTATGCCGTCCATTTTCACTGAAGTAGAACATTATTTTTTATTTAGAAGGCAGATAAATCCCGCCTTAAGGGGGTTCCCAACACTATACCCCAAAAAAATCCTGTCGTTTAATCTTTCTTAATTTGTTTTCATTGACAAACTAGGTCAACCTAAACATCTTGTAAAAATTTTAAAAGATTTGAACCATAGGTTTAAAATATTTGACAACTCAAACATGGCATCTTTTACATACTAGTATCGGCCAAAATTGGAAGTTTCTGAAGTATGGGTAGAGGTTTAAATATTTTTAAAATTAAATCCTAAATTGACAATAGCATAGCTAATAATGATAGCTGAGGTGAATATTAGGTCATTTATACCCTTCTCTTGTAAGTTTTTTTATTCCGGATTTAAAATTTTGCCCGAATTTTAAAAGTTTATCTCAGGGTAAATAGAACGTGTTACACGAGTTACAATCGTTATGGGGATAACTTTTTGTACAAGTTCGGGTATAAGCGCAGAGGGTATAAGTCTCATTAGCTGATATCACAATCAAAGAAAGATGGCGGGTTGTGATAATGATGTATTCGAGATTGTTCATGTGTTTAAATCTATTCGTGGTTTTGTGATATTAGAACTTAAAGATAATATATATGTTTTTATATGAATTAAATTTAAATTGTTTACCTTTTATAATCTTAGTCGGTTATATACACATAGGGCTGAACCGTGAATATTCGTAATATTTGCTTTCGTTTCCAATTTTAATAACATGTTCATGTACAATACGTACACAAAATTTCACATTTAAAAAAAAACAGCCGTTGGTAACTATTCTATTACATTATTGATTATATTGTCTTTGTTAATTAAAGTTAAATTGTTTACCTGCCATTCTCTCATTTTGTTATAGGATTTAATATGAAATGTGTTTTATCGAAATATTAACTTTCGTTTTCATTTGAATTTCACGTAGTTATATCACCTACGCAATACTTTGTAATTTGAAATCAAACATGGTGAACGGAAAACTAAGATATAATTAATAAACCTTGTGTACACACGTGGCAATTAAGTTAGATATTAGTGTGTTTGTTTATCTTCATATTAAACTTTAATATACATATGTTTTACATGGACAGCAGAACGTTACTACTTTATCATTTTATGTTTAAATTTATTGATATAAATTAAAGTTAAATTGTTTACCTGCCATCCTTTCAGCCTGTTATAGGATTTTATATCAAATGTGTATTTCCGTTAAACCAACTTTCGTTTCCATTTAAATTAAAACAACTTATAACACCTGTATGTAGACGAACTACTTTGCAATTTGTATTTAAAAACTCAGGTACATTTAAAATGGTGACAAACTAACATGTCCATTAAAAAAGTGTGCACACGGGATGTACTAGGTTGGATATAGATCCGGTTTGTGTCATTTTTCTCCTCTTATAGCTATATGTGTTATTCTAATCGAATTTTGTATAAAGCTTATTTGGTTTCTGTGTGTGTGTCAATTTTAATGTTGTGTCGTTGTTCTCCAGTTATATTAAATGCATTTCTCTCAGTTTTAGTTTGTTATCCCGATTTTGTTTTTCCCATCGATGTACGAGTTCTAAACAGCGGTATACTACTGTTGCCTTTATAGTTTATGTGATTCCCTCAATTTTAGTTTGTAACCCGAATTTAATTTTTCTCAATTGATTTATGAACTTCGGACAACGGTATAAAACTGTTGCCTTTATTTATGTTTCTGTTGATATTTGAGTTATTCAATATTTTGTAACATAGGCAGCAGTTCATAATTATTCATAGAATATTAAAAACTAAAACCTACCTAAGAATGTAAAAAAACCCATTAAGAGTTGATATTTAAACATTTGCCTAATAATGATTCTAGATAGGTTCCTTATAAGTAGTTACAGTTTAGAGAAGGAAGTAGGTAAAAAAGAACAGATCAAATTATATGATCTGTTCTTATTTACCTAGAATATGTGTATACGAATTCAATGTTAACATCGTTCGGACATTAAAGCTAATTTGACGCGAATTGTAATCCGAATTCGAATTGACACTAGGACGTAAAACGTTTCAAATGCGAATTAAACTAACACGAATTAGTTAATGCGAATCGAATTCGAATAACGTGTGAACTCAGCATAAAATATGTACATTTATATAAAAAAATATTATATAAAACATTTACATTTATCTTTTTTTCTTTCACCAAAAAACGGAACTTCAGTGATATTTTATGTACACACTTTTTTTTTCCGTTCTTTTAATCAGTAAGTAATGATTTCCTTTGGTGTATCATAGACGATACAAAAGACAACACCATGACCTGTACTGCACAAGATAAGAGGTTTCTGTCATCTGTTGTTTTTAGACGTGTATCTCCTGCAAGTTCGGTGTAAAGACCAAAACAATTCATCCTTAGTCATTTCTGACACAAATATTAAATAACAGTCATAAAATTATTGATCATACTCATATAGATGCGGATTATACTTGTTATATTCTGAGTCTTTATATATTGACTTTACCTTTACCACTTTACCACTGTAGTCGGTAGTGGTAGTTGATGGACCGGGGAATTCTCTATGTTGGTCCCTTGGCTAACAACTCTCTTAGTTGTTAATTGGTAACGATACCAAGGTCACCAGTAATAAAATGACCAGACTTTAATTGTATTGTGACGATGAACATGAGCAATACAGAGGCTTGGATTTCACATCTTTCTGGTTAAAGGCCTCTACAACTCTCTTGTGGTTAAAAATCTTGGATGCACTAGACTTGGTGTAAGTATAAGAAATAACAAGTTTAGCTTTATTTTTGAAGTAATCAGGTATGGTTTTTTGTACAGAGTTTTGATGGAAAATATTGCTAATATTTACAGCATCTACATGTAAATATGGGTGATAAAGGCAATCTTTTTGTAAAAATATGTAATTTCAAACACATTTAATATGTTTATAATCTTTTAACCCAGTTTGATTTGACGCGGTCCTTCTGACCTGAACATCACTGAAAACACTGAACAATGAATACGTGAGTCATTTTCAGTTTTTTTTGTATTTTACAGACAATTCGCTTGTAGGTAAATGCTTATATTGCTGTTTCATATTGCTGTTTCATCGATTATATTTAAGCCTTTAATAGTGTTTTTCATGTAAAATTGTGGTTGAGATTAGTTAGATGTGGCGTTACTGGCAAACTTCTTATTGTAATTAGGTCTATGTATTCTAAATTTGAAACTTGTATAAAGTGTAATAAAAATATTTAAGATTATTTTTATTGTAATACTGGCTCGATGCAAGGGGAATCTTTATCCCCTTTATTATACTCGTTGTATCTCAATGATATGGAAGTAGAGCTAATCAGTAATGGCTGTCAGTCATATGAACTGAGATCCTTAAATTTATTTTTACTTATGTATGCAGACGATACTGTTTTATTTGGTGAACATAGGTGATCTGCAAAATATGATAAATGCTGTTAACTCTTCTGCAGAAGAATATGGTTTATATATTAATATGTCTAAAACTAAAGTGGTCGTCATTAGAAGTAGAGGTAGTGTAAAAAGTCAAGAAAAATGGTTTTTGAATAACAACCAAATAGAGATATGTCACAGTTTTGTATATTTGGGATGTCTTTTTGATTATACTCATGGCAGTTTTTTTACATACACAAATATGTTAGCCAATCAAAGAAGAAAAGCTGTTTTGCTTTATGTAGTAAAATTGTAGATGAATATTATAACTGTGAAACGTTACTGTCCTTATTTGATACTTATGTATCTAGTATACTTAATTATAGCTGTGAAGTGTGGGGTAATCATAAAGCTGACGATATATAGAAATTACGTTTATATGTTTTAAAACGATTTCCACAGCACCTGAGTTCACCCCTAGTTTTTGGTGTGGTTCGTGTTGCTTATTCTTTAGTTTTCTATGTTGTGTCATGTTTACTATTGTTTGTCTGTTTGTCTTTTTCATTTTTAGCCATGGCGTTGTCAGTTTATTTTCGATTTATAATTTTGACTGTCCCTTTTGAATCTTTCGTCCCTCTTTTAGAAATCCTGCTGTTAATAACATGGTTTACTGTGAATTAGGACGTTATCCAATGTATTATGAAAGACAAAGAAGACTGATTCAGTTTTGGTTCAAGTTATTGAATACTGATAACTGTATACTTAACGCATGTTATAAAAATTTATGTTCAGCTAAACATGTTAAAGTCAAATTAACAACTAACACAAATTATATATGATGATGCAGGCCACAGATGTGACAGTTTATGTTTATGTACGTTTGCATACACTACAATTATAAGTACCAATTATGAATTTAAATATACAATACTTTCATTACAGTCTTAACCAATGAGCATATTATGTAATAAATGAAAAGACAAATGTCATCAATTATTGAAATTGAATTTTTTGAAAAGTCATTTAATTAAGAGTTATCTCCCCTTGACTATAAATTTGTTAATAATAGTGTAACATCTCAACTTTTGGGAGCAGAGTCCTCATTCAAATCAACCATTAACGAACTTCTTTTCAAGGTGGAAGAAGGGGAAGGGGAAGGTGGAGGGGATAAAAATATTTTATGAAATTGAATGTCACCAAATTTCTGTACTTTTTTCTCCTTCGGCAGGAATTGGGAAAAGAGGCTGGATATTAAAACATGTGCTTGAAGTAGCGCCCCCTTTCAATTAGAAAATTCCAAAGAGTTTCGAGTCAGATAATCACATATGTACCTAACATAACTATTTTTTACATATTTCTAAAATTTACAAAACATGGTAACACAAGACTGAATACAATTAAAACTGTACCGTAAAGTCACCTATGCTGCACATAAGTGTATATATTGGATAGTTCATTTAAAAAACCCAATGAAAAATCGACTTGGGCATGTTCGTTCAAAGATATTTTTTGAAGTTATGGTTTTCATGATGTATGGCTAAAACAAAGCGTAAATAATGTTGATATATTCATACATGAGTTAAAACAAAGAATGAAAGATACTTTTATTACTGATTTTAATGCTTTTTTTAATAACTCTTTAAAATGTATACTTTATAGATATATATATGACACAGATATACTGCAATTTTATTTAATTAGACCTGTTAATCAAATAAATAAACCCGTTTTATGTAAATATCGTATCTCCGTCCATAGTCTCAATATAGGAACATGCAGATATTACAATGTAGATAGAGAAAATAGATTATGTACTATGTGCAATAACAATATGGTAGAAGAAAAATACCATGTTATTTTAGAATGTAATAGATATAGTGATGTAAGAAAACTATACATTAAGAAATATTATTGGCAATATTCGTTCACTTTTGAACTTATACAGTTGTTTTCAGTTCACAATGTGAAAGAACTTAATAATTTAGGTAAATTTTTGTTTAATAATGAAAAAAATCGTAATATATAGTTGTATTAATTAGGAACCATATGAATTAATTTTCATTCTCCGCCATACATGTATTGTGTATAACTATTGTATTTATATTTCACTGATGCATTCTAAAAATAGTTTAAATTGTATAGTCTATAAGCGGTATTGCTTCTGAATAAAGTATTATAATTACAGTAAACATCGTTTATTATTTAGTATAAGTATATGATAAGAAAAAGAACTAATTACAGCAGATTTCAGTCAGTATGTAGCTAATGGTAATATCTTTGTTTAGCTTGCTTGTTAGCTGAACCGTGAAGTCATTGTTAGGTAAGGTAAACTTCCCTCCTTTAATAGTAGACTAGCCCAACAGATAAAAAATCTATCTCTCTGTAGACTAAGCTACTTTAAAAGGAGGTAGTATACCTTACCTAACAATGACTTCACGGTTCAGCTAACAAGCAAGCTAACCAAAGATATTACCATTAGCTACATACTGACTGAAATCTGCTGTAACATATGATTTTTACTGTATGACAATAGCATTAAATTAGCAATCAATTACCATATATTTGGTTTATGTTCAGTACTTGTTATGTAACTGCACAAATCAACATCATATTGAATTGTCTGCAAACGAATTGGCTGAACAGTACTGATTTGACCGTAGTCAATTAACACTTACTTTTTTTTCTTCCAAAACAAAGCAGTGTAGGCATATTTATCTTTGTTTCTGTGTCTAATGTACAACTATAACATTCAATCAATTTTACCTCTGATACCTAAACTGAAGCAGTGTCTATAACTGTTGATATTTCCATTGGAAAGAAACAAATGTAATTCGGATTTTGATGTTATATTTACAGATATAGTAAAAAATACTTTTCATTGAAACCACATTTTCAATTAAATCTAGCGTAAGATCACCAAGAACAAAGTGAATCGGACACATCACGCACTAGATTAACTTTTTTTTCAGATAACCTGTGGTAACTTGGGTCTTTGTCATTGATAAGCAAAAATTTGCATTTCATTCTTTTAGAGGCAATAATATCCGATTAAAACAAAAACACGTATATTTTACATGTAGTACATTCGATAAAGAATCGTTTAAAGTATGCCTCATTAAAGGGAAACAAACAACACCATGATATATTTTTATATTAGCGATAAAAAAAGCAACAAAACATAATGAACACTGTTTGGAACAAAATACTTTCCAAATCATGCTGGAACAAAATAAATGCAAACTTAATACATGTATGTTTTTAGATTTTTTTCCCTCTTACAATATATATTATCCTGCATCGTAACATTTGTTTCGTGAACCAATGAAGTTTATTTTCCGGCATTTGGCGAGTATCAACGGAATGCCATGCGATAATGTTACGGAAAGTCATGAGATAATACTAGAAACATGTGTTAAATTTTGCAGCCCTCTAAGCACCATTTCGGGAAAAAAATGGAATGCACGTAAATTTAATGCAATTATCATGTTATAAAACTTAAATGTTATTTTCCTTAAGCAAATTTCAGTTATCTCATTTAAGCAATAATTTATCGTTTATGTTATCAAACCACGTATCGGAAGAAAGTATTTCCTGTTTTCTACGTAACCTTATGTTTTGAGAACTATGAACGAAAAACTTGTGACACGGTATTGTCATCTTGTCTTATTTTTTTTAAAGTGGGTTTACCTTTTGTACAACACATGTTTAATTGCTTTGTTCTATATTTAGTTATATGGGTGACGTCAAAGGTTGCTATTAGTTTTAATATGCATGGCTGGGTATGATTATAATACAGCTTTTAACATTTGAAATAACCTTATAATTTGTATAATCTAACAGTGATCATCCAATATTTTTTCGAAATGATTTTCTGTCAATTTCCATTGTTTATTTGGATTATTTGTGATAGTACCTGAAACATTGTGACATTACATTAACTAAAAAGAAAGTAAAATGTAACTGCAGCTCAAAGAATTTAACACAAATACCAGATTGTCCGTCAAACACAACAAATTTATATTTGTTTAATTATAATCTGTACATTATATCTAAGAAAGCTTTCACTTAATATACACAGCTTAAATATCTGGATATAAGTGCTTGTAACGTGAATTCAATTGACAAATCAACGTTTGAGAATTTACCACATTTAACCGAACTGAGTTTATTCGATAATCCAATGAAAACGTTTCAAGGGAATATATTTGCACTACTAGATTACCTACAAGTACTTCAAATATCACATGACTTGTTGTCAACGTATCCAAGAGAGACGTGGTCAGATGTTTTACATTTAACAAAGGTGTTTACTTATGGTTGACCGTCAAATGGATCATTTACAGAGATATTTTCTGTCATGAAAATTCTAGAGTACTTATATTGAGATAACAATTCATGATTTACGCAACTATTCTTTTCATGCCTTTGCAAAAACGCCATTAAAATATCTAGAGATAAAAGGCAAATTAACGACGATAGAAAAAGATACTTTTTCACCATTAGGATTTCTGTCTAGTCTTGTTATTCCAAATGCACGTTTCCTAAAACTATCAAATACTTTGTCACCTTTGCACGCGTTTGAAAATCGACAAATGGATGAACTCAATTTAAACAATAATTTCAGAGTACACGGCGAATTCATTATAACAACTGATTTATTCACATATATCGGTAACATTTGTGTAACGAAATTATCTTTGACCTTCAATGGCATAAACATTATCAATGCTGACGCTGTTCAGAAGATGAAATACAAACATTGTTTGGAGAGTTTCAACTTTAGTAACAATGACTTTGATTTTCACCAGCTTTTAACAATATGGTTTTTCAATTTGTTTACACATCTGAGAAAGTTAGACATGTCGGATAACAACAATCAATTTAATCAAAATAAAGTTAAGATAGATGGAATAAAACATACACGTGATAATACTGATCTATCTGATAACAAATCCTTTAACATTGATCCCTCATATTATTCTCCAGATTTTGTATTATGGTTTCCTTCGACACTTAAAATCCTGAATATATCTTGTATCAACGTCGTAGGTAATCCTGAATATATCTTGTATTAAAATAGAAGGGAACCCAATCAACAGCCTTACATTGAAAGGAATCAAAGACCTGCAAATAATTGATTTAGCATTCTCTTCATTGTTTGACTGCAACTACACGGTAAATGGACTTTAGAACGTGCGTACATTTAAATTACAACCTTCTTCAATCTGCCGTCAATTTGGAACAGTTGATAATAGAAAGCTCTTCACTTAGTATCGGTCTATATGATGATCACCGCAGTACAATCCTCTCAGGACTCAACGTTTGCAGTATATAGACTTTTCAAGAAATGCATTTGAAGACTGATTCAGAATTTCAACATTTAAAAGTCAACTTGATAGTTTGAAATCTTTAATACTTGAAGGAAATTTATTCACAAGTATTCCATTTAAGCTGACAGACTTTAATCGACTTAGTCATCTTAACCTGAGAATCAACAAGATGGCTTATTTAACTACACAGGAAATTGACGCCATTGACGTGCTTTTTGTAAAATGAAATAGAACAATGACAGTCTTATTAGAGGGAAATCCTTTTGTCTGATCTTGTGCTTCATTAAATTTTGTAGAATGGTTTTTAACTACTAAAGTAAAACTTGACAGCAATGGTAGTTATTCGTGTGTCGGAAACGATGGAAATATTACAACCACAAAAAATTAATGCAATTTACAATCCTTTGCGAATTTTTAAAATTAGATGTATAAGGTCAATATGGGTTATTTCTGCAACTTTATTTAGTGTGCTTCTTATATTCATTCTATTTGGATATCGTTACAAATTGCACCTACAATATTTGTGTTTATTTATCAGAATGGCCAATCCACTTTTCCGGAAGTCAAAAGAAGAAGCACTTAAATATGATGCATATGTAGCTTATTGCGATGGCGACTATAAATGGGTATATGGACCTTTGTGCTTATATCTCGAAGAGGGACGAAATTATAAACTTCTTTTGTTAGATAGAGGTGATGTTCTTGTTGGTGAACAAAGGCTGTTTGCTTTAAACAATTCAATTCCCGAATGCAAAAAGATAATTTTAGTGATTTGAAAAGAGTTTGTTAACAATGATTGGGCATTCTATAAAGCTACTGTTGGAATTGAACATTTCCTGGGATTACAAGCAAAAATAATTGATATAAACCTGGAAAATATAACAAAAACAGAAATACCGCAATGTGTTCTTCAAATGATGTCATTGGACGCAAACGATCAAATTCGTAAAACAGACATATTAAATGAGAATATTATTTTCTGGAAATGTCTAGATCAAGCAATGAATCGTTAATGAGGGCCAGTGTCGTCAACAGTTTTCTTTTCAATCGAAACAATTCAAAACTTTTATAACTAAAATGTTACATTGCACAATTGCTTTGTCACATTAAATGAGAATATTATTTTCTGGAAATGTCTAGATCAAGCAATGAATAGTTAATGAGGGCCAGTGTCGTCAACAGTTTTCTTTTGAGTCGAAACAATTCAAAACTTTTATAACTAAAGTGTTACATTGCACAATTGCTTTGTCAGTCAGAAGCAGATGTAGTTATAGTAAAATATTAAAAAACGTACACGGTCATAATGTTAAATAAAGGCAACAGTAGTATACCGCTGTTCAAAACTCATAAATCCATGGACAAAAAACAAAATCGGGGTAACAAACTAAAACCGAGGGAAACGCATTAAATATAAGAGGAGAACAACGATACAACACCAAAACGCAACACACACAGTGATGTTGATGAACATGATGAACACTATATTCATCAAAGGAAAGAACAAAACTATATTCGAATCATACTAGCTGTGCTCTTCGGTATGTGGAACAATTTTACCATAGCAAAACATGTATCACAGAATGTATTTGTACAAGGTATGCTAGTATGTGTGACATATCGTTGTCAATAAAGTGCTTATTGACAACTTCTGTTGAACTGAATTTTAATGTACGTATTGTTATACGTTTACTTTTCTACATTGGCTAGAGGTATAGGGGGAGGGTTGAGATCTCACATCCATGTTTAACCCCGCCGCATTTTTGCGCCTGTCCCAAGTCAGGAGCCTCTGGCCTTTGTTAGTCTTGTATTATTTTAATTTTAGTTTCTTGTGTACAATTTGGAAATAAGTATGGCGTTCATTATCACTGAACTAGTATATCTTTGTTTAGGGGCCAGCTGAAGGACGCCTCCGGATGCGGGAATTTCTCGCTGCATTGAAGACCTGTTGGTGACCTTCTGCTGTTGTTTTTTTCTATGGTCGGGTTGTTGTCTCTTTGGCACATTCCCCATTTCCATTCTCAATTTTATTATATACAATTTAAGCAGAAAAGATTCATGAAATGGTAATGATGGTCAAACAGATTAATTTCGATATAAATAAGGTGGCATCACCAAGATTACACATTATTTTCTGTTCAAAGATGTCGAGATCATATTAACCAGTTCAATAAAATTATCATAATGTTGAAAACGTAAACCTTGAATAAACTTACTATTGATGCAATATCTATTTTTTAACTCTTATCGTATATACTTCGTCTTGAAAATTAGGTCTTTCTAATTAAGGTATCTTTATAGAAATACTTATAATACAGCCTATTTGAAAAGATACACTTTTATCAATAAATCTTTTGATTAATTAGTTGTTAGTGTTTATACTATGGAAAAATGTATCAGATCATTTTACACGACAGACATGCTTTATTGTAAAATACAAAACATATGCTTCTGTTTATATAGATTAAGCATTTTAAAAGGACGTTACTACATTGCATACAATACTAGCTCAATAGAATAGGTGAAGTTAAACGCGTTTCTTTGTATTTAACCTATTTAAATACGATTTCCGTATATAACTTGTAAATCATTACTTTATATATCAGGTTATAAAATACTAACAACTAAAATACAGGTTAAAATGAATGCCACCATTTTTATACACGCATACATGGAATTATTTCCATTTTGAGATCTTTTCTGTATTTAAAAAATGTATCTACATAATTTCGCATTATATCTCAATTGTTTATAAAAAACACCGACATAGCTAAATAATACAATTAATTATTTAAATACTACAGAACTACAATTTGATATTAATTAGTATTGTAATTTTCACTGTTATTAATAAATGTTAGTTAAGTCATACAAATCTTATCTTGAATTTCATCCAAATTCTTTCTTAATTTTGGGCACTCGTTTTAGAATTTCAAATGTGACGTCACTTTGTATTTCGTGCGTAGCACTGGCTTTGGCTAACACGGCTGTGTATTTTTGTAATGTATCCGTTTTGATTTTTTAGCTAGTCACCACTTCATGTTAATCATGTATATCTATTATATCGTCATTTTATAATATTTACTGCTTGCAAAAGTATGAATTATTCTTAATAATAAGGCTGTTATTGTCCAAGGCGGATCACCCTGGCCGTATTAGTCACAACTTTTTGGACTTTTTGGTCCTCGGTTATCTTCAACTTTGTGCTTGTTTTGGCCTTCAAAATTTGAAGCTCAGGTGGTCGTGTGGTGTAGCGGGACAGCTACAGTGCAGGCGATTAGGTGTCACGACATTTCAGTAGCATGGGTTCGAATCCCGGCGAGGGAAGAACAAAAAACTTGCGAAAGCAAATTTACAGATCTAATATTGTGGGGTTGATGTTTAGACACTGTGTGTTTGTGGCATAACATCGTGGCCAAAAGTTAATATTTTTTCTGTTTAGTAAGAAATTTATATTAAGATCCATTTTGTTACATCTTGTGATCAATTTTATTTGGCAACCGCCAATGGCAGTCAGCAGGGTTAATGGACATCAGTTGTTCGACCTGTTAGTTAAATGCGTTTTGTTTAAGTATAATTTTTCACTTTTTTGGTCTTTTGGAAAATGTTGTTTGTGCTGTTTTTAGACCTTTCTACAACGAAATTTGTTTTACATGCACACGTATGAAAATTGCGGTTTTTATCCAACGCAATCATAGGTTTGAACGTAGTTTTCAATTTAGAATCGTTTATATATATAGACTCGTTTATATATATAGACGTTTAAACATCAACCCAGCAATGTAAGATCTGTAAATTTGCTTTCGCAAATTTTTTGTTCTTCCCTAACGGGGTTTGAACCCATGCTACTGAGATATCATGACATCAAATTGCCTGCATTTCAGCCGTCCCGCTAGAACACACGACAACCTGGGCTCTACAAAAATAAAGCTTTCAGTGACCGTGTGTTACCTTTCCTCGTCAGTTTTAATCTAGCGGCGTACTACAGTACATGATATATAAGGCATGGAGATGTTATTGTTACAGATCAGCTCAATTTCTATAGTAAAAGATCCTACAAATTAATGTAAGATACAGTCACAGAAAATAATTATATTAATAAGTACGTCTGAGTCAGTGGCAACTCTACAACAGATTTATCCATTGGATCGCCATCAATGATGGTGATACATGGCTGTGTACATAATGTATATACAACTCGTCTAAACATCAACCCAACAATGTTAGATCTGTAAATTTGCTTTCGCAATTTTTTTGTTCTTCCCTCGCCGGGATTGGAACCCATGTTACTGTGATATCGTGACACCAAATCGCCTGCACTGCAGCCTTCCCGCTAGACCACACGACCACCTGGGATCTACAAAAATAAAGCTTTCAGTGGCCGTGTGTTATCTTTCCTCGTCAGTTTTATATATATATAAAGTGCCTAGAAAATCAACCTAACGATGTTAGAGTAGATTTGATTCGTAGCTTCCTCCCCGGCGCCGGGGCTGGAACCTGTACTTTTTATTTCTAACTTCTACGACAACGCCGCCTAGCATTGCGCAGAGACCTGATCCCCTCCTCTTACTCTAGCTTATATAAAATAAGATGTCGTTTCAGGAGGTGTTACCTTGTCGTAGGAATTAAACAAGGATCTCTGATACAATACACGAAGTATTCTTTTAAGTGTATATAAATGATCATCTACTCATCTCTTCAGTATAATTACAGGATGCTAATCTATTTTTAGAAGCATACAATCACAGTAAATTAATATATGTATATCTCTGCCTATGTGTAGTGACAACTGCAAATTATACCTTGTCCATCGGATTTCTTATAATTAAGAAATACCAGGCGTTAGAATATGTATGAAGGGCCTAGAAAATCAATCTAACGATGTGAAAGTAGATTTGATTCGTAGCTTCTTCCTCGGCGCCGGAGCTGGAACCTGTACTTTTTATTTCCACCTTCTACGACAACACCGCCTAGCATTGCGCAAAGACCTTATCCCCTCCTCTAACTCTAGCTTATATAAAATAAGATGTCGTTTCGGGAGGTGTTACCTTGTCGAACGAATTAAACAAGGATCTCTGATACAATACACGAAGTATTCTTTTTATTGTACAGAAATGATCATCTACTCATCTCTTCAGTATAATTACAGGATGCTAGTCTATTTTTAGAAGCATACAATCACAGTAAATTAATATATGTTTATCTCTGCCTATGTGTAGTGACAACTGCAAATTATACCTTGTCCTTCGGATTTCTTATAATTAAGAAATACCAGGCGTTAGAATATGTATGAAGGGCCTAGAAAATCAACCTAACGATGTTAGATTAGATTTGATTCGTAGCTTCTTCCCCGGTGCCGGGGCTGGAACCCGTACTTTTTATTTCTAACTTCTACGACAACACCGCCTAGCATTGCGCAGAAACCTTATCCCCTCCTCTAACTCTAGCTTATATAAAATAAGCTGTCGATTCAGGAGGTGTTACATTGTCGTAGGAAATAAACAAGGATCTTTGATACAATACACGAAGTATTCTTTTTTTAGTGTACAGAAATAATATATAGAAAAAGTAAATAAACACAGTGTAAAAAATGTATATGATATAAATTTTAACTTCGCAAACCACATGTCACATCAAATAAAAACAGTTCGTTAAAATATTGTCACTAGCGATTGCATGCCTTCTGGCAATCTTCAGGCGACTTTTTAACATTTAAACGTAATTTACCCTCATTTTTAGACAGACTCTTGAATTTTAGGAGTCAATAGGATGAACGGATCATATAAACCGGAGGGAAAATATGATACAAGCCCAAACGAAAAAATATAAACAAGTCGAAATTGAAAACTACGTTCAAACCTATGATTGCGTTGGATAAAAACCGCAATTTTTATATGTGTGCGTGTAAAACAAATTTCGTTGTAGAAGGGTCTAAAAACAGCACAAACAACATTTTCCAAAAGACCAAAAAAGTGAAAAAGTATATTCAAACAAAGCGCTTTTGACTAACAGGTCGACAACTGATGTTCTTTAACCCTGCTGACTGCCATTGGCGATTGCCAAATAAAATTGATCACAAGATGTAACAAAATGGATCTTAATATTAAATTTAATACTAAACAGAAAACAATGAACTAGTGGCCAAGATGTTATGCCACAAACATAAGGTGTCAATATATTTTTTGTACACCAGATCCGTATTTCGACAATAAATGTCTCTTCAGTGATGTTAGAGATCGAAACGGTATTTTGAAAGCCATATATAATCTACCCTCACTGTTTGATAGACTCTTGAATTTTAAGAGTCAATAGGATGAATGGGTCAAATAAACCGGAGGGAAAATATGATTCAAGCCTAAACGAAAAAATATAAAGAAGTCAAAATTGAAAACTACGTTCAAACCTTTGATTGCGTTGGATAAAAACCGTAATTTTTATACGTGTGCATATAAAACAAATTTCGTTTGTAGATGGGTCTAAATACAGCACAAACAACATCTTCCAAAAGACCAAAAAAAGTGAAAAAGTATATTTAAACAAAGCGCATTTGGCTAATATATATAAAACTTGTCGTAATCTATAGTTATAATCGATTGTCTACCAAAATTCACAATGTCGAACCGATTGAACTCGACATAATTTTCAATTTATTCCAGAGTCCGATTTACTGGATGTTTTCCTCATCAATCAGGTAAGCAATTGTGTAAACAAAATATTTTTATGTTTTAAACGTACTTCATATTTCGACCTTTTTTGGAAAGAAAAATGTATTTTTAATTTAACTTTCCAAATGTAAAAAAAATATCAAAAGAATATAACTAGGGATACATTATAAGAATTAGAAATCAAGTTCTGAGAGTTTAAATGTTGTTTTCATCTGTGATATGTTTTGACACTCTATTTAATGGAATTTCAAGCTGTTTTATGTCCCTATAGGCTACCCTCTACATAAAAATGTCGAAATGCATCTATAATTGCGTAAACAAACACATTCTGTGTAGTGATATTGGACATGTATTTATTCTTACAAGTTCCTTGGAAAAATTTAAAAACAACGCGCTAAATAATTTCTTGGATTTCTGGATTACTTGATTTACCTTCCTCAGATCGCGCAAAGCCAAACATTTGATATCCGAAGATGTAAAAGTACCGAACCCGTTGAAGAGCTATATGTTAGAAATACCTAAAATACAGAGCCAAATCCATCTAAAGCCAACTTTGCCTGAGGGAGTTGAAACCTTAGACTATTTTAGTGAACTTAACCATTTGTGTTAATTTGGACCATAAAATAAATGTGTAAAAACTATTGAGTTATTAAGAGGCCGTGCCAATAAGCATAGAGCTTCATACTGTACACACATGGAATGTGCAAAAATTTAGATTTTGTTTAAAGTGGTCTTTAATGATTTGTTATATCATAAAAAACACTTTAGAGAAAAAAAATGTTTTCGATTACATCATTACATCTCGTATCTAAGGAAAATGTTTCCTTAGTTACGAGTCCAAAAAGCGTACCAAAATTAGACAAAAATCAACACATTTTCAGGCTACCTAGAGCAAAAGTGTGACTAGGAGTGTGTTTGTTGTTTAAAGTACAAAGTAAGATTACCACTGCAAATCATATAAAACATTTTTATCAGTGATGATGATTTTGTGATACGTTGCTATGGTAACAGGAAAATGCAAAGGAATTCAAATTTGCAATATTAATGAATACGACCTGATTTGTATCATATAAATACACAATTCTGGACTAACAGTGATATGATGTATAAGGTAATCCTAATATTAAATATCTATACTGTTAATCAAAAAAATAAAATTGGGTAGACTCTTAAGAGAATATTTTTGCTGACGGTTTCAAAAATGCCTTTTTCCCCATTTCTTCTGAATTTTCTGAAGTGCCAGATATGGGGTGACGACTTGAGATGACCTGGCGTCACCCTACTGCTTATCTACTAACATTATTACACTGTTTTGTTTCATGATATAACTGTTTATAGATGGAGTATGCCAATTATCAAGTACTAGGGACTAATAAAGGTGGATTCAGGGTTTGAAAAAAGGGGGGAGGGGCTAATTTTTTTTTTAAATTGGTTTAAAATGTCTAAAAATTTTACCAAATTAATGGGCATTTAAAATTCACAATTTAAACCCTGTTTTATTTCACAAACCCTGGTTATGCCCCTCTAATGTAATACTAAGTCCTGATTTTCATAAATGATTTTGATTGTTTTAAATATTAAGTTCATTTATTCCAACCTTTCCAATTACTCAAATGAGATTTTTTTATATGTTCAACAGTTGATAACTTTACAGAGTTGGTCTGATTAGAATTCACTATAATTATAGATCTAACTTCTTTTTCTAATTAACGTACCCACAACATCCTATTAAAGTAACCTAAATGTTAATCATTTGTTTTATTTCAACTATGGTCAAGCATCTTTAATTAAAACCTGTTGATTTTTAAAATCAGTCCATTTACATGGTATTTGCTTGAAGTTTCTGAACCATTTTGGTTCGAAATTTTACACTATTGTTCAAGACTAGTAGGGTTAAGCTTTAAACAAATTACCCCCTCACCTCACATATAAGGTAAGTGCCTGTCCCAATTCAGGAGTATGTGATTCAGTGGTAGTCATTTGGTTGAGTTAATGTCTCTTTGACATATACCCCATTTTCAGACTCAATTTTCAAAGTCTGCCATAAATATTTTGTCTTAGTTTAAAGTTAAAGCCTTAATGATGCATGGGTTTTCTAATTTATTTGCTTTAAATATTTGTTCATGCTGCTGGTTTTTATCATTGTTTATAGCTTGCTATAGAGTATGGGGTTTGCTCAATGTAGAAGGTTGTAAGTAGACCAATAGTAGACACATCAGTTTTTGGTATTTTGTGAGTATTTGTCTTATTGGCAATTATACCACAACTCCTTATTTGAGCTCATTTAATACACAAAAAAAATCTGTCATTTTACTGACTCTTCTCTCATTTTATAACTGATATCTATCCATGGAAGGAATATACCTAAAACTTTAACTTAAACTGCATTAATGTTGTATCTACTGTATTAGTATAAAGAGGTAGGGGTAAAAGGGGTCCTCATTCCGAAATCCCTGGCTTGAAAACAATAAATCCTGAGGTCCCAACTTTAAATTAATTTAAATCCCTCATCCCGAAAAGATAAATCCTGCGATCCCGAGCTTAATCACACCCGAACCCAAACTAGACCCAAAGTCCCATTGAAGGTCCTATCTCCTCGGGTTTCCCCCCCATCAGGGACGGTTTTGAATACAAGTACTGTTAGGTCAAATTTATTCCAATATCATACATTCTTTTCTATTCATGTGATGTCTCTAATTTCTGATAAATTAGTTCTTAAAAAACTCTGATAAAAATATATTTGCGAAGAATACAAACTTTTCATCAATGCCAACTCGAAAGAACATTGATCAATTTTGCGGGACAATGTAATACAGAGATTGATCACCAAATAAATTACAAATATGAAGAGTTTGTCAATCATTTATTGAGTCCCTTAAGCATGTTAAGTGCCATGTAAATAAAATAGATATTTTCTTTTGCCAGAGGTTTAATCTGGTCCAGACCGAATTTATACTTGTGCACAACTTTTAAATAAAAAAAGCTTCGCCAATAGAAGCCTGATACGACCGCTGAGGTAAAACACTAAACAGTTGGTGCATTTTTGGACACACTATTGAAGTTTGATACAGTTTGAATGGATTGTGATCAAGTTTTTGACATAATATAGGTTTCTGACACATAATAAATGTGGCGAAAGATCTTAAAATTTGAAATAGGCAAAATCCCGCTTATATGTTTAACCCCACCACATTATGTATGTATGTGCCTGTTCCAAGTCAGGAGCCTGTAATTCAGTGGTTGTCGTTTGTTAATGAGTTACATATTTGTATTTCGTATTTTTTTTGTACTTAAATGAGGCCATTAGTTTTCTCTTTTAAATTGTTTTACATGTCATTTCAAGGCCTCTTATAGCTGACTATGCAGTATTGGCTTTGTCACTTTGGTCTCTTATGGAGAGCTGTGTCATTGGCAATCATACCACATCTTCTTTTTTTAACTTTTATACCAACTATTGCTTAATTTTCAATTAAAGATTTCTTGCTTTTGCAAAATACTTTGCGATCAGAAATTTTTTTGCTTATTACGCAATACTGTGGAATTGAACAGTTCTTGCTAATGCAACAACTTGTGTAATTGAAGATTTTCTGTTATTTGGCAATTTTACTATGACGCAATTATGTGCAATTGAAATTTTTTTGTGCAATACTGTAAAATTGAAGATGTTTTGCTATTGCGCAATACTGTGTAATTGAAGATTTCTTGATATTGTGCAACATTGTGATATTGCCCAATACTGGGCAATTGAATATTTCTCATTATTGCGCAATACTATTCAATTGAAGATTTCTGACTATTACGAAAAACTTAATTTTTTTATATATATAAATCAGAAATGATCAATGGGAAAAAACAAAAAATATATGACACTCCCACCCCCTATAACAAATATTTTTAATCCCTCTTGGAGTTATTACCCCCAAACTTAACATTTATAGTATGGTACCCTGTGCTAGAATTACAGAGATATCCAATCATTTAAATAAAAGTAATTGTCAGGAAAATGCAAAAAAAACTTCTTATTGTCCCTTTTTGGTCCCCGATTCTTCTTTACCTGATGGTACCAAAACCCCGAAAATCAATCCCAAGCTAACTATTTTGATATTGAACCATCTGGAAAATTTCATAGAAATCCATTCTCTTAAATCAAAGTTATTGTCTGGAAAGCAAATGTGTCTTCTGATGACGATGACGGCGACTAAGACGAAATCATACCAATATTCGAAGCCAAGAAATGTTTGCAGTCCTTTAAAATCTAGTGACCACGACTTTCAAACAAAGTAGACTGATTCAATAAGGAGGAGCGCACAAGTTTGAAAGTCGTGCGAAATATTTTTGAAAGTCGTGCGAAATATTTTTGAAAGTTAAGCACACAAATTTTTGAAACTTATGCGCACAATATAAATTCGTTCGGATGACGTTACACGTCATGCACATGCTTTAAAAAGTCGTGAGCACCAGTTTTAAAGTCATGCACACGAATTTTGCGCACCTGATTAAATCTACAGCAAACGATTTTTTTATATTTACATGGCACCTACGGGGCTCTGTAAAGATTAAATCCCAAAAGTTTAAAAAGATAATAGATCAAATAATAATATTCACTTTAATTTCTATTTGAAATGACAACCCTACAATAAAGTCAATTGAGTATTTTTGTTGACAATCTTATATGACAGAGGGAGGTATGATACCAGCCATTTTCTTAAACCCTGAAATTGCAGAAAAAAACATAAAAGTAAAATTATACAAGTCTATCAAAAGTATGATAACTTTATTGATAAATCAACAGGCTATTATACATTGAATTTTAGACCAAATTTAGTTTTATTTGGCCCAGATATTTAGCAGGAGCTATTTTTGTAAAAAATTACAAAGTTTACTAAAAGTGTTGAAAAACTTTCTGCAAAGGCCAATAACTCTTTATGGGTCAACGGCAATTAGCAATTGAGCTGCAGTAATTCAACATCGGTTTGTCTATGTAATTTGAAAGGCCATATCTCCTTGGCAAATTTTGGTAATGTTGACTTATTTTTAAATCTTACTTGTATTATGACTTTATTTTCGAATGCAGAGGGCCGAAAATATTTATTGTCACCCTCTCCTTTAGTATTGAAAAATCAAAGAGAAGTGTTTTTAGGGCATACAATACAGTTTTGATCCCATATTGAAATTTTGATGAAATTTGCCTATTTATTAATACCAGTCCTGATAAAATCAAATATGTAATAAAATATATACCTTTATGTGCTACTTTTTGAGTAGAATAAGGTCGAAATTTCAGATGTTTGCACAAAATTTGGATTTGTGGACTTAATTTTCCATTCAAAGAAATACATAACTTTTTTTTTATTTTAAATATCAAACACAAGCTGTTTTTCATTAAATTATCTGTAATTTCTGTTTTATAATAAAAAAAATCTTTAAATTCATGATTTTTTTTTAAATAACTCATATTTATCAAATATTCATGAATGTAGAAAAAACGAATTTTTGCTGTTTATTTATTAATGTAAAAAAAAATGCATTATTGACACTTTCTTGAAACTTGATACAAATAATCTTCATACAAACGTTATTAGTTTGAATGATAATATATTTTCCAGTTTGAAGTCGCGAAAACAATATTTTACGTTATCAGCGTCAAATAAATGTTACCTCCCCTGTAACTATATCGTATGCCATTACACTTGGATCTTGGTCCAGTCACAACTTCCCACAAGAGCCTATGCAATTTTTCGCGTATTGCTGTTTCAAAGAAAGATTGAATGCATACAATCATCGAATAAAGTTGATTCTTGTTGAATTATCATGAAACAATATAATTTAATTACGGGTGCCACATGTGGAGCAGGATCAACATTCTCTTCTGGAGCACCTGAGATAACCCCAAAGCTTTTTGTGGGGTTGGGGTTGCTTAATCTTTAATTTCTGTATTGTGTTTTATTGACTATTGCATGTTTGTCATTTTCGTTTATAGCCATGGCATTGTTAGTTTATTTTTGATTATGAGTTTGAATGGTTGCTATGCAATAAGTAGTGTTACATAAGATATTTTTCAATATAAGATCATTATGCACATGATGCATAATTGATGTTTTTATGTTAGTTTAGTTTTTATCCGGTATTTATACTTTTTAATTGTGCTTGTTATCCATGAATTGAGCGTGGGTATTTTAAAGTATCAGTTAGTTACTAGGCATTTATGTCATGAATAAGTGTTGATAAGGAGAGTTTCGCATATCTTAACGCACAATTTAACTGTTATTGTGTTTTATTTTATCACCAGCAGGCTTCAAGTTACTTATTTTGTACATTTTTGTTAAAACTCATCATTAAATATTTTCAGCCTCAGTAGGTTGCTATGCAAAAAAGATGGTTGCCATGGAGATTGTATGCATACTTTTCTACTCAATTGAAAACACTTTTATGTGACAATTATTTTGTCAGTACAAATTAAATCATATGTGCGGTTTTTTTTTATGATAGTGACCCCTTTTAGGTGACGAAATTGGTAATTTTTGTACAAAATTGCTTCCGAAAGAGCATAATGTTGGTTATGTTCTTTTTCACGGGTTCAACCGAACATAAAGCATTTCTTTTCTATACAAGGCTTAATAACACAAAACACAAATATACTATGGGATGTAGGTTTGCAGCATCCAGTCGTTTGATAAAACATTCGGAACATAATAACAGGTGGAAAAAAAAAGAAAAAAAAATTAGAATGGCAGGTGTTACGCCAAAAAACGGTCCTTATCACATTCTCTTCCCTAGAAGTATGATCAACAGCCTGAACAATCTACAAAATATAATTACAAAAATTAGAAACAATTCGCAACTACATTTAAATGAATAAAAAGATAAATTGATTAAATACTGTAACTTTGGACAGTATACATTTGCAGCAGCAGCATCTATTGAATTGTACAATTCTATAAGAATAATCTTAATATACGTGGAAAAGACAGTACCAATAGAACAACAAGTGTTTTTTTTAAACAAAAACATAATAAAAGTCAAACAGACCTTAACAGCAATTGAATTAAAACGTGTAGACTGATTGAATGCAAACCGTCGACTGATTTAATTCCCGCTTAGGAATGCACGGGTGAATCCACCAGTGCAAATTTCTACGCATAACGGTATTGTCAAAACTCTATCGTTTTCATACGGGATTGCAGAAAAAACACTTCGTTGTTATGTTAACAGTGTAGAAAGTTGTTATGTGTGCAGCAAGTGCTTTGCTACATTACAGGGTATATGTAGGAGTCAAAAACGTTTCAACAATCTTACAGAGAATTCGAAGAATGCTGCTTCCCTGAATTTTGAGAACATCAAAACAGATCTATAATGTACATCATTGCCAGTTCACCATGATCAGTCTGTGCCTGTGGAGATAGTGATTTCATCAATTAAAAAGAGACCAAGAAGTTGCCTAACTCCAATGAAATCTGGGTGTACTCTAAAGGGAAAGAAATTAGTACCCCATCAACACCAAAAGCAAACAGAAGGAGATTGAATTTCTCAAATTCACCAAGGAAGACCCCAAATACAACCAAGAAAAAAATATCTGCAAGCCCTGGGCCAAGAGTTAAGGTATGCTTTAATATATTTATGATCTGAGGAGGATATAACAACCCAGAAAAGTGTAACTGTGTACATTTATTATTTTATTTGGCATGTAAGCTTAGCCTTCCAAATAATTAGCCTCAGTCGTATTTAATACTGCAACATCACTATCATGACTATACAAAATTAGGTCTACATGCACCAAATCATCATACTCAATTACTTGATGAAGAGTGCACGACTTTACTTGTATCTCTAATAAATTAATATGTATGTTCCAGACCGTATGAGTATTTGGACCGTACGCGTACGGTCTGGACCGTATGCGTACTTTTTCAATATACGCATACGGTAGGACCGTACGCGTACGGTCTGACTAATATTAAGAATTTGGTCAAGTTTATTAGATACAAATGTATATAACAGATCAACATAACTTATATCTCAAATTAATATAAAAAGTTGAATAGTTATTGAAATAAAAACTTAATATTTTAATTATTTGTAAAAAATCAGGCTTATTTAATCTGTTAATCTCCTGTACTTAGCATGTCAGTAATTCATTAATTACAGCCCAGTATGCTCATTGAAATTGAAGTTATCGGAAGTAAACATAATGTGGGAGGACAATTGTTTTACATGTAGAATATTTAGGAACTTTACAAAAATGCATATGCAAAGGAACATGCATGAACAAAACATGTTAATGTTAAAAATATATGACGTTCCTTGTAGAAGCAATTGTGTCATCTTGGGCCAGAGTAACAAAATAGGATTCACGGATATAAAATTAAACAAATATTTAATTTTAATTGTTCGCTTATTCACTTTATCCATCTAATTGTAATAATAACAATTTGTATAACTAAAAATAAAGATTTTGATAAATGTTTGTTAACATTTAACGCATATGATCCCAAAACATGTATGGTCAGCTGGACCGTACGCGTATACTCATACGGTCCGACCGTACGCGTATGGTCGGACCGTACGAGTATACGTATACGGTCTGGACCGTACGCTTACGGTCCAAATACTTGTATGGTCTGGAACATTTACATGTACAATATAAAGGTGAAAAATACATTAAAATTATTAACAAAAATTTTGGTATAAAGATCAACGACAACGTACATTTAGTCATTTACATATATACTTCTAATATATATATCTAAACACATTTAATATACATTTGTAAGGGGGACATAAAGTTGGAACACCCCCCCCTTTTTTTAAATGTCTGAATTACATGTATGTACATGTATTACAATATTTGTACATGTAGGTACTTTGTACAATCATCTGTATATGTATTTCCTTAATTATTTTTAATGTTAACCCAATGTTTGGATTTTAGACCAATACTGAATACATTTATTTTCATTCCAGGTGCAACTTGGATTTAAAGGCAGTACAAGGAATACTGTACTTAAAGGCCACAGCAAACTAGCATGCCGAACACTAGTATTAAAACAGTACAAAACAGCTCTGAATCATCTTCTTCAAATTGAAGAACTGAAGAAAGACCTCAACCAAGTCATTAAAAAGAAGATAAGTCAAGAGATTCAGCAAATATGCAAATACAAAGATTGTGTCTTACGAACAAAAAACATAAAACAATTTTCATGGAAGACTGCCTGCAAACAGTTGGAAAGTGTATGTCCTCTGACAATGGATTTCCTTCATACAGTTGCTGGACCTAGTAAATTGAAGCAGCATCCCCGTGTTGTTTCAAGTGTGGCAATACTGTTATTTAACAGAAACATGCATATGGGAGCTTTACAAATGATAAATAGCATTTTGATGTTCAGAGGTCATGTTCGAACAAAGGTATGTACAAAAATGATTAATTTAAGGACATACACAAAACTTAAATCTTTCATAGTTCTTGTTCATGTACATGTATTTATATAAATTATACATGTATATTTATATATGTGATATTAAGCTGAATGAGACAACTGTTATGGAAGATCAAATGCTGTTGATATACAATGTTAGCAGTTATTTATCATTGAAGGCGACATAGCAACCTTTAACATTGAGCATAAAGCTTGAATAAAACCTCATTTAGATTAATACATGTCCATGAAAAAATTAGAAAATATAGGATGAAAGATACTGAATAGACAGTCACAAATGTAAAATTATATTCAACATTGTTGAATTTTATTAAAAACAAAAATGTCAATATAGTAAACATTAACCTATTAACATGATTAATTCTTTGGTACATTTATATCTTATGAAATGAATATGTATTTTAGTGTATGCACATTCATGACATTGCACATGTATTTAACAGATACTTTTCTATTATTTAGGTGTACACTTCCTTCAACCGAGCTGGTTTGAGCAGTTCATACAAATCTGCAGTAAGACATGTTGATGTTATATGTGAGGACTTTGACCTGCCAGTAAAAATGTGGTCTCAAAAGTTAGCTACTGCTGCAAAAGATAAAGACAAAGATATGACGTTATTAGGTATGTTATATTTTTCATTATGTATGTTGAGCAGGCAGGCTAACACCAATCATTGGACAAATTGCACATATAAAAAGAAGACGTGGTATTACGTATTACCAGTGAGACAATCTTCATCTTTGTTTAAAAGTATCCATTTAATCACATGTTAATCTGACTATAACATGTATAATTTGATGCCTATATGTACATTAATTGATTTATGAGTGAAAAATTAGTCCATGGGCATGATTAGGGATGCTTCAACATTTAAATAGATTGTATACATTTATGTTTAACTTTATGTTTAGGTATACATATTTTGTACATGGAAAATAGTTATATGCTCATTTGTCAACCACATTTCTACATGTACATATATGAGCAATTCACTTTTTTATCATTATTATACATCATTTCAGATGATCATAATTATGCCTTGTCCACTTTCTTGGAAGATGATTCTACAGTACATGTAGCAATGGAATCCTCATTGTCTTCTGTACAGACACCAGTACTAGTGAAACCAGTGCATGCAGAACCAGGTATTACAATTTGCCCATTTTTATCAGCACATTCGTAGGGGAAACTGAATTTCACTTTAATTCTTGAGCTTTTATATACAGTACTTTTAAAAGAAGAGTGTCGATAAGTTTTAGCTTTTATTTCTATATTAATTCATTAAAAAAGTTTTTTGTTTTTTTATTTCAACCAAGAGTTTCTGTTTACATGAACTGTATGTAATGTATTTGAGTGTTTAAATTTAATTCAAGTTTTTGGTTAAGAAAGTTGTCAATTTTAAAGCATACAGATTTCAACTATCATGTTTACTATTTCCAGGTGATTCAATGTAACTGTGCACATTTTATGAATCTGTGACTGTGTTAATATTTGATTGACTTTCTTTCCATTTTATTTGATACCGAAAGAATGCAAAAAACTCATGTTCCTATTATGCATTTCAGGATTACATCAGGGCTCAAGATTTAACGAGGCGAACATAATGAGTGAGTGCTCTTTAAATGAAGGATCACCGTGGCCAATGTACATAGCTGAACCTTGTCCAATGACAACACCCAGTTCTATAAATGAAGGATCACCGTGGCCAATGTACATAGCTGAACCTTGTCCAATGACGACACCCAGTTCTATAAATGAAGGATCACCGTGGCCAATGTTCATAGCTGAACCATGCCCAATGACAACACCCAGTTATAAAGAATCAGTTAAAGGTACATATAAACCAGCTTTATTTCTTTTATAAGTTAATTAAACAAAATCATACTTTTTATTATAAAAATATAGATATATTATGTGGTACATGTTGTACTATGATTGCCAATGATATGATTGTCCAAGTAAAAACCAAATGTAGTTACACTTTATGTATTTTACAAAACATTTATCATTATATCGGGATATCTTGATTCTGGTAAAATCTTTAGACAACAAATAAAATAACATATTTATTCTGTTAGCATACTTATGTTATATATTTTTATTATGAAAAGTAGTTAAGCATATGGAATTTTTATGAAAGATTTAACCAATCTAATATTGAAATAATTTTTAATTTTAAACAGCTACTAGTGTATATCTTATATACATTGATATATGCGAATGTGGTCAAAAAGATGTGTGTTGAAAATGTTAAATATTTTGTATATTTTAAAAAATGGACATTTTATTAATAAATTGTATTACATGTATTATAGAGGCAGTCAACATGGTCAAGTCTACACCAATTCCAGCTGACACATCCCAGCATGAAGAACCTATCACTGAACTAACAGCAGCTGACTCTCCTTTTACAACAGTAAATTCCAAGGATATTAACTCAACAACTGAACCTTCTTTTCAAATTATAATGGACAACCTCAACATGAATACAAAAGCACGACATAAAACAATGGACACATCAAAAAAAGTTTTCAACTTAGTCCATTCTGTTGCAGTGAAAGACAGAGCACCATCAGAGGATTTAGACTCTGTTCACCCACAAGCAGACATACTGTCTGTCCCAAATGAGGCGTTTGTTCCAAATGCAGAAGATTACAAGGCACTATACAAAGACTGTAATATACTTATTCAAAGGGCATTAGTCGACCATATTTCAGCCTTGAAGGACTGTAAAGAATTTGTTATCTACCACATTCCCCACCAGTATACAGAGGAGTCGAAGAAAAAAAGTGTTATTGTAAGTATCCACAGTTTACAATGTAGCTAATTAATGAAAATAATGAATACGTTTGTACATCTGTCGTGAAATAAAAGTTAACATCAAAATTAAACAACTGATATATATATATATATATATATGTGTGAATATTTAATTGATATATTTTTATAGACTTTTTTTTTGAAATTTTAGTAATTGTTCTAAGTTTTAGATTACAACTTTTATATATATATTGTCCATGTAATTTTGATTTTTGATAAAGATATTTTCTTCAAATTCAAAAATTATATCTTCATTGTAGGTACCTCTGGGAATCATGGAAAAAGATGAAAACAAAACAGAAGAAATGATTGAAGTTATTGAACATCTACAACAGTATGTGCCGAGAGATGGACAGCGGAAGATGATGCCACTTCTGTTAGGAGGAAATGCTCTTAGTGTAGAAAGAGGTGATGCGGCACAAAAGGCAAGAGCTGATGGAGTTAATCAAGAGGACCATCTGGAAGGATTTATTTGGAAGAGTGAAGACTGGCATGGTCATGTCATTACTTTACAGGTATGTTTCTTATGTAATTGAAGATGAAAAAATATATGTTTCATGTACATGTAAAATGATAATTTAAAAACAAGGAGCTGTGATATGATTGCAACTGAGACTAATATCCACCAATGTTCAAATGAAGTGGGTGTTAGCAACTGTAGGCAAAAGTACAGCCTTCAACAATGAGAAAAATCCATAATGTAGTGTTTGCTTTAAATATATGTAACAATTCATTTTAGAAAACTAACCGCCAAAGTAATTACAGAACAATTCAGGCAGGATACAAATTACAAGCATGAACCAAAGTCAACCACTGAATAACAGGCTCCTAAGGTGGGACAGACACTTACAGAATGTTTGTAAACACTTATGTTATTTTTTTTATCAGTCATCATTTGGTTTTGTTGGGTTTTTAAAAATTTGTTTATTTTTCAGGAAATTTATAATCTACATTTTAAAGGAACTTCATCTGCCGAAAAAGGAACCCTATTTCAGCTTAGGAACAAATTTGATCACCGAGGTGTTAAATCAGTTGTAAGTACATTTAATAATAAACACAAAGATGAAATGATAAAAATGTCTACATATATTGCTTTTCCTCAGCCACTCTATTAAATTCATTAAATAAAGTTGCTTTTCACCATAATTTTTTGTGCAGGAGATAATTGTAATTGTAAATGATGAGAAACATGTTTGGAAATATCTGTTCAATTCATAAAATTATAAAGCTATGTTATATTGTCTGTCTTAATAAACTAATGTTTCTGTTACTCTGAATACTAACAAATTATTTAATTTATAGATCTGCCTAAAATTTATTGTTGCATTAAAGAAAACCAGAATAAATGATTATAATTGACACTATCCTATATTTGAAATTGTTCTAAAATTATAAACTTTGTATTTTAGGTAAAAGATGCTGTCAATGACTGCAGAGATTTTGTACGTTTTGTGACAAAGGGCTATATTATCCTAGCAGCGTTACAAATCCTGAATTTGACAAGTGTAGATGATATCAACAAAATAACTGACACAATGAAGAAAGAGGAAAAGAACAAATTTCTGGAAAAGTTGTCATCAGACATTGTTGAACAATATATTGTTGCCAAACCTTTTGTCCTTGAACAGAATGGCCACGACACGGCAGATAATAATAGAGTACCATGCGGATATCCAGGCTGCCCTAAGACATTTGCCATAAATGGAAAGTGTAAGGAAAAACACATGAATATTTGTTTATACAAAGATTTGCAACATCTACAATTACCAGAAACAAACAAAAAGCAGAAAGAAACCAAAAAAGTTGATTCTAATAAAGCTGAAACAGAAGACCATAAGTTGAATTATTCATGTAGTTTGTTGCGAGATGGTCTTTACGACTGGATTAGAGAGGATGCATCTAAAGAAAATGATGGTGATCGTCTAGTGCGTATGTGGAGGTTAGACATTCTTAAATATACTCAAAATAACCATACAAAATACCGTCTTCTTTCATTCCGGCTACAAGCTCAGCTGTTAGCACTTCTACCACCAAAGCTAGCACACCAATTGCGTCACAACAGGGGTGTGAACATTCATGGTGGGCCAGGAAAAAATGTACCAGGTGATTTGGCGCTGGAATTTCTAAACATGCGGGCAAAAGATTCAATGAACTCATTAAGTGGAAATTTGTCATCATCTTCAATTCAAAGATGTGGTAGAAGTTTGCAGGGCTGCAATGACCTTATTGACAGCTACACAGAAAGTTTGCAGCAATTTTTTGGTCGACCATCAAACTCGAAACCATCGATTCAAAAGGACATCAACTCTTTAGTTGAAGAGCTTGCAAAAGAGAATTTGTTTGATAAAATTCCAGGACGTTGTCACCACTCCTTCCAAAATATTATAAATGATGAAACAAGTAAGGTAAATGGACAAAAACTGAGCCAGTGGTTAACATAAAAAAAAGAAACATTTGCAAAATACCAGCGTAGTCGTTCATATCAAATGTGTTGAACTGTGTAGAAATTTACTTAGATTACTGTGTGTACACATGAAGTTATAAATTGTGATGGTGAAAGTTCAGTGCAATATTTTGAAGCCATAGTGCAATTTTGTTTGTTATCCTTTTTACATGTGTTTTTTTAATGAGTTACATTTTGCATGTTTTGTATTCAAATATATAGTGTTACATGTACCTTGGTATTTTTTTATGTGATCATGTAATAATACTCATTTTGTATGCAATGAAACTTCTTTTTACTAGTCTTATATGCAATTTTTTTCAGTCTCTTGATGTGTGATATTTTATTGCTTTGTTGGAATTCTGCTGCCTTTGGTTAAATCAAGACATGATGTGCTTGGTAATTTGTGATCCCAAATACTTGTTTGTTTTTGTTTTATAATTAATTGTGATCATTGTAAATAAATAGTGCTGTAAATATTTTTGTCTTTTCAACTGATGGTGATGAAGAATTATGCGGTCTCTGGTTAAATCAATACAAGTAGGTTGTTATCGTTAATATTCAATCAGTTGTTATTTTTTTCATTAATTGCGATTGTTGTGTTAAATAGTGCTGTAAATATTCTTGTTTTGACCAATTGTGACCATACATCTTTATTAAGTGCCAGTATAGAAATATTTTCAACAAGAGATACTTTTGGAATAACTGAATAGTTTATCTATTGAAACAGAATTCAGTGTTAAAATTAAAGGAATAGTGCTTTTTCGTGTATATGAATCTGCCTAAATGTATATTGTTCCATTTTACGATTGAAAAGATTAGTGCTGACTAAGATAAACAGTATATATATATATATATATGAATATAATTATTTTCTGTGACTGTATCTTACATTAATTTGTAGGATCCTTTACTATAGATAATTTAGCTGATCTGTAACTATAACATCTTCATGCCTTATATATCATGTACTGTAGTACGCCGCTAGATTAAAACTGACGTGGAAAGGTAACACATGCCCACCGAAAGCTCTTTTTTGAGAGCCCAGGTGGTCGTGTGGTCTAGCGGGACGGCTGCAGTGCAGGCGATTTGGTGTCACGATATCACAGTAGCATGGGTTCGAATCCCGGCGAGGGAAGAACCAAAAATTTGCGAAAGCAAATTTACAGATCTAACATTGTTGGGTTGATGTTTAGACGAGTTGTATATACATTATGTACACAGCCATGTATCACCATCATTGATGGCGATCCGATGGATACATCTGTTGTAGGGTTGTCACTGACTCAGACGTACTTATGAATATAATTATTTTCTGTGACTGTGTC
This sequence comes from Mytilus edulis, assembly GCA_019925275.1. Taxonomy (NCBI): domain Eukaryota; kingdom Metazoa; phylum Mollusca; class Bivalvia; order Mytilida; family Mytilidae; genus Mytilus; species Mytilus edulis. The sequence goes on from CM034359.1 coordinate 8,220,560, forward strand.
TTACATTAATTTGTAGGATCCTTTAATATAGATAATTTAGCTGATCTGTAACAATAACATCTTCATGCCTTATATATCATGTACTGTAGTACGCCGCTAGATTAAAACTGACGTGGAAAGGTAACACATGCCCACCGAAAGCTCTTTTTTTGAGAGCCCAGGTGGTCGTGTGGTCTAGCGGGACGGCTGCAGTGCAGGCGATTTGGTGTCACGATATCACAGTAGCATGGGTTCGAATCCCGGCGAGGGAAGAACCAAAAATTTGCGAAAGCAAATTTACAGATCTAACATTGTTGGGTTGATGTTTAGACGAGTTGTATATACATTATGTACACAGCCATGTATCACCATCATTGATGGCGATCCGATGGATACATCTGTTGTAGGGTTGTCACTGACTCAGACGTACTAATGAATATAATTATTTTCTGTGACTGTGTCTTACATTAATTTGTAGGATCCTTTACTATAGATAATTTAGCTGATCTGTAACAATAACATCTTCATGCCTTATATATCATGTACTGTAGTACGCCGCTAGATTAAAACTGACGTGGAAAGGTAACACATGCCCACCGAAAGCTCTTTTTTTGAGAGCCCAGGTGGTCGTGTGGTCTAGCGGGACGGCTGCAGTGCAGGCGATTTGGTGTCACGATATCACAGTAGCATGGGTTCGAATCCCGGCGAGGGAAGAACCAAAAATTTGCGAAAGCAAATTTACAGATCTAACATTGTTGGGTTGATGTTTAGACGAGTTGTATATATATATATATGATTAAATAATTGTGCATATAGGTCTTTAAAAAATCAATCCATTGAATATTTATCATTTTATGTAATTCCAGTCTTTTGGTTCAGATTTTAATTTGTTGATCATGAACCACAGAAGTTTTTGTAATTTTTATCCATGCTGTCTTCTAAACTTTTTTCAACTTTGCATTGAATGCACGCATTTTTCTATTTGAAGAACCTATCTGATATTTTATAAGTGATACATGTACATTGTACCTATACATGTACTTTAACTGCTGGTCTCTCAGTCGACCATTTTTATTTGTATTATTCTGGCATTTTCCATGTATAATTCTCATATGATTGTATATATTTGATGCTACTTTAAAATGAAGTTGTTGTGTTAATAAAATGTCTTTCAACACCATTTTTTTGTTCTTGTACTAAAGTTGTGCAGTTGGATCATGTGGATACTGATAACTGAGTCATGTTTTCATGGTTACATGTATCTAGAGTTTTGTAAACAAGTAGTTACTGAACAGCGACCCTTAAAGACCATTTAAACATAAGAAGATGTGGTATGATGACCAATGAGACAACTTTTCATCCAAATATAATCTATTACAGTTGTAATTACATGAACTCAGAAGTATTTTTCCGTAACAACAGGGTCTTCAACATGGAACCTTGACTCGCACATCAAAGTAAGCTATATTGAACCTAAAATAACTTTGCTGGATCCCAACTCTCACTGTTACCTTGGACAGTGGTGTTACAGTACCTTGTAAGAATCAACATTTATATTCACTTCAAATTACTTTGGTTGGCTACGTTCTCATTGGGGATCATATGACAACTGCTTATTTTTTGGTCAATTGATTATAGTGTTTCCATGCATAAATCAAATATAAAGGGTTGAAAGATTTCATTGGTAGTTTTTGTCTGAGATACTCATTACATATAAGATCATATGCTCATTGGCAAGGCCAATGATATACAACATACATTGTTATCTGATTTTCATATTTTGATTTTCTTCAAAAAAAAGATACATCATGTTGTCAAATATTTAATACAAGTACATAAACATGTACTTAATCAAATTAAATATATCATAATGCACAATTTAACATTTATCAAAACTCCACATCAACTTCCTCAATTAATTCGAGAATTTCTGTTCCAAGGTCATGGTCTAAAAGTCCAAGTGAAATGATATCATCTTCACAGAATACGAAAGAAACATTCTCTACTAAATAGTCAATGAATTTGCTGTCAAATGACAGCTGACGGTTGAGGTCTTCTTCACATAAGTAATCATTAAAGTCAATGAAATTGTCCTTCAAAATTTTTAATTTCTGGTCATTGAATTGTCTGGCAATTGGATCTGATTCAAAATTGTTTTCAGGTGATATATGTATATTATAGAATTCAAAGTCTACACAACAACCACAAGTGCAATTTAACCGACAATTACTGCAACACTGACACAAAGGATTTGTGCTGTTCACATGGTTACCTTGTTCAAGAAGCTCATCATTGTCTAGCACAAAATATCTATTTAACTCAAGTCTAATACATTCCTTTGTTTGGCACAAATTTCTCACCCCTTCATTGCAACGTCCTTTAGCAGTATCAAAGCTGGAGAAATATATACAAGATTGTGAAGGTTTGCCATTCCTGCCTGCTCGACCACTTTCTTGTGAAAATTGTTCAAGTCCTCGAGGTGCTCCCCAATGACCTACTCTTTCAATATCAGGAATATCAACTCCCATGCCAAATGCAACTGTTGCAAACACAATTCGAATGGTACTATCTTCATTTGGGAACTCATTCAACACATGATTCTTGTTTGCTTCTGCTGTAGACCTATGATACATTGCTACAAGTCTATTATCCAAAATATCTCTATTGTGTTCAATACCACTTACGAAGTACTCAAACAAATCGGCACATGAAAGAATACTCCTACAGTATATGACGGTCTTCTTTGTTTTTACAGAGTTAGTTTTCAAGTCTTTTAACAGCCACTCTAATTCCTGGACACTTTTGCTGGACTTCAATGAATATGTTATGTTGGTGCGTTCAGGTAATTTTGAAATTGTCTTAGTCCCATTTTGTTTCATCTGCAATTTTTTCAAAATTTCTGAATGCATGGATTTGATTGAGGTAGCTGTAAGGGCAACAAAAGGAGTTTTTTTCTGGCACAACTGAACGTAATTCTGCAAGTCTGTCATAATGTCTTCTAAATTCTCCATCCCTGCCAAAGAAAAAATAAAAAATCAATATATTAACATAAAAAGTTGTCAAGAATGAATGAATGATTGTTAGTCATTAACATATTATTAGCACAAGAAAGGCTACATCACTGCATGAATTTAGTGAATAATGGCAAAAGAAATATACATTACAATGCAATTGTTTTTTTTTTTAACTTAATCTATTAATAGTGGTACATGTAGTTGTACAAAGCATAAACATGTAAAATGGACACCAGCATTTCAGTTGCTGTTGTTGGTTCATGTCTGTTAAATTGTTTCTGGCATGCCTTGTTTTTTCATAGGTTTCATTGTTATAATCTAGTCTGTAACTTGTAAGAAATTTTTCTTTAATAGCCGACAATATAATATGTTTTTTTTCTCATTGTTGAAAGCCAAGAAAAAACTGTAGAGCCTTGGAAGGATATTTCAAACAAATGGCAATTAAAAAAAAATCAATCATACTGTACATGTACACATCTCCTCATTATCATAAAAGACAGTAGCAATGTTCAAAATAATATCTTACCACTGTGTGATGCAATGGGCTTCATCTATTACAACTGCTTTGATATGACTATGAAATTGTCCTTTGGTCAAACTAGTGCGCCACAATCCTGGTGTAAGGGCTGCCTCAGGCGAGGAAAAGACTATGGAATATTTCCCTGCAGCAATGTTCTCAACAACGCCTTTATCTGGTTGACATTCACCTACTACTGTTGCACTTATATTTAATTGTTCTAATTTAGAGATCTGATCCTTCATTAAAGCTTGAAGTGGTGAAATAACTAGCACTGTTGATTTTTCACCGGACAGTTTTTCAAATAGCTCCGGTAAATGGAAGTAAATTCGTGATTTACCATAGCCTGTTGGTAAAATGACAACTGTATCATTCAACTGTAGTATATTTTCAATAGATTCTCTTTGTTTATCTTTGAATTCAAACATATATTTATCCTCTATTTCACTTAGATAGCTATCGATCTCCATGTTTGTAAACAAACGTGATGTTGCCGGAAATCGGGACTGCGCATAATCTAAAGGTTGTTGTCCGCGATTGGTCAATACAATTTGTATTGGGCTGACGCGTCCAATGATCACTTTGTCTTCAAGCCCTCTGGAGGACAATGACCGTAAGGGGCACTGTAATTATTCGAGTTATCATGATACAGGTTAAATAGGAAGTTAAATTCTTTCTTTTGTATGGTTTTCGCCTATCCTTCAAGTACAGAAAATCACGACCAGGTCCGGGATACAAGCGGCCAGGTCTGCATATTAAACACATCTACAATGTACAATCTACTGTTACAATACCAAAAAACAAAAATCGGCAAGGTCCACAAAAGAAATTTTTACTCAAAATTAATTAATTCATTTTAGCATCAAGTTTCAATACAAACATGGAAAGATATGCAATATCCTATCCTTCAAGGACAGAAAATCACGGCCGGTCCGAAATACAAGCGGCCAGGTCCGCATATTTAAAATATGTACACTGTACAATCTAATGTTACAATATGAAAAAACAAAAAAGTGGCAAGGTACGCATAAAGAAAGTTTTACTCAAAATTCATTCATTCATTTTAGCATCAATTTCAATACAGGACATGGAAAGATATGCAATGTCCTATCCTTCAAGGACAGAAAATCACGGCCAGGTCCGTGATAAAAGCGGCAAGGTCCGCATATTAAACATATGTACACTGTACAATCTACAGTTACAATATAAAAAAAAAAGCAGTAAGGTCCGCACAAAGATATTTCTATTAAAAAATTCATTCATTCACTTTAGCATCAAGTTTCAATACAAGACATGGAAAGATATGCAAAATCCTATCCTTCAAGGACAGAACATCACGACCAGGTCCGTGATACAAGCGGCCAGGTCCGCATATTAAACATATGTACACTGTACAACTCTACAGTTACAATATCAAAAATCAAAAAGCGGATTGGTCCGCATAAAGAATTTTTTCTCGAAATTCATCCATTCACTTTAGCATCAAGTTTCAATACAAGCACATTTGAAATAAACCTATAATCGTTTAAAACCGAATTCTAAGTACATCCCCTGTTCAAAAAACAAATAGAAGGGGTTTTATACTCAACAAAGTCTTGCACTAAACCAACAAACTTGCCGGTGTCAACAGACTCCAGTATCGGTCAGAAAACTGTCGATTTCAAGTAAGGGATACCCAATCCAATATGTTAACTTTACATAATTGAATTTGTTTTACAGTGTAAGCTATTAAAGATACATGTGACAAGAGCAAATTATTATCGATTGACCAGTAAAACGTGAATGCATCAATTATAAAAATATACCTTTTGTTAAAGGATCAAGAAGCTTTGAATTATAAATAATAACTTGGGAATTAAGCATTGTCACTATTAGCAAACCGATCTAAGCTAAAAGGTCCCAATATTTTATTAAAATAATGGAAAATTCTGTCCGACAACGACCAATCGTCAAAATCAAATATTTTCCTATACTGATCCGCGGTAGTATTCAAAGTTCTTAGTATCCACTCAATTTTCAAACAATCGAATTTTCTCTACAAACATAAAAAATCTCTATAGCTAGATTGGGCAAATCCAGATTCATACTGCCAACTTCGAATATTTTATCTACGTTTTGGTAATCGGTGAGTAGTTTGAAATTTATTTTAAAATGATCAGGAAAGCTTTCCAAGTCAAAATCACTGCCTTTAATTCTCGCCAAGTTGACCTTGAGATTTTAGTGAAGAATGCCAAAATTCTAACTCTTTAATAGACACAAGATCTAACTTAACTCTAGAGTCCCAAGAGGATCGATCATTTACTAAATGGTGTAAGTGTCTTGTCAAAATATTACATATATTACGTAATGCGGGTGATAATGCAATGATTTTACCTATATCCGCTGCAAATTTCCTTGCAGTCGTATAACAAGAATTTATAAGTGTCACTTTTCTATGAAAACACAAGAAACTTTTGTGATTCAACATGCATATCTATATCATGTATATGAAGGTACCCCGATGATGTCTTGAATCAAACTTAAATGCAAAATTTTTATTTGCTGCATACGTTTTGGCCTCTTTTACAACCTCGTATTTAAATTTAAATAACATTTCGTATTGATGTACGTGTCTGAGGTCAAGAATCAACACCGATAAAGGATTAACAACAAAAGGGGGAGTGCTAACTTCCTTAGCGACTCCCGTAAATACCAAAAATACAGAAGTAGGTGCATCGGTAATTTTCCAAAAAAAAAAGCCAGATTCAAGTATATTCTATTCTATTCTATAGGTAAAACTAATTTTTTGAACTCGGCCAATAAAAGTTTTTCTTTCCAAAATTGTAGTCTATTATACAATCGACCTTTTACATTATAAACTTGTACTAACTCATTGTCATACTCATATGTGTCTAAACATAAATTAAAGTCAATCAAAGATAATACCTCATTGGAACTGCTGGTGTTGTTAGACCGCTTATTTCTGGACAATTAGACGACCAATGTCCTGTGGAAAACAACGAGAAAGCATCAGCTGTAGGGATGCTAGTAGGATTGTCATCTTCACTCCTATAATGACTTCTTGCAGGTGCACATTCAGGAGAACTTTGGACTATCTCGTCAGACATGAAGTAGAAAAAAGTCAAACAGACCTTAACAGCAATTGAATTAAACGTGTAGACTGATTGAATGCAAACCGTCGAATGATTTAATTCCCGTTTAGGTATGCACGGGTGGATTCAAATTACTACGCATAACGGTATTCGTTAAGCCTTATAACGAAAAGAAATTTATGTAGCTGCCACCAATACAAATTCAATTGTCTACCCAATTTTATGTTTTCTTTGAATTATATGATAGTCATTCATTTTTGCCAGTACCATATTTTATATTATATACATCTGGATTTTTTACAATTTTGACCCAAAAATTGCTTATTTTTGTGTAAAATTTATAAACTTGAACCCTTCGATTTTCCTGTTACCATAGCAACCATAAATAAACATTTTTTTTAAGAAAAGATTTATTTAGCTTATAATTTTAAGGTTATATAATTAAAATATTTACTTGCAATAACCACTATTCTTTATTCTGATATTATATTTCATGTCGGAATATCCTGTTTTTTACCTCAAATAGTGTCTCAGATTCACTAGTTTCTATGGTAACCGATATTTAACTGTCAAAAAAGTTTTTTTTCCTCACAAATGATCATTATTGTTTGTCGTATGATCTTTTAAGACTAAGATGTTTATTTTAAGCATCGTTTGAGGATTTTTCTATTTTTTTTCACTTTCCACCTGAAGTTCTATGCTTATTGGCACAGCCTCTTAACAGTATCCAAAGTGTTAATTTTTCAAAGAATTTATTGTGTGATGAAAGGATTTTTTTCCAACGAGGAGCTGCATCACAAGAGGATTTCGGGGTATGCTAATTTACGAAAAAAGTAATCCCACTTCGTACCACGTATGTTTTGGTGGGGCTTGTTCTGTTGTATATTTTATTTGGCCATTGGTTGTTTTGCTATGTCTTGGCATTATTAAAATTGAGAATGGAAATGGAGAATGTGTCAAAGTGACAACAACCGATCATAATGCAGACAACAGCAACCAATGACTTTTCAATGTAGTGAAAATTTGTTGGAGGCCTCATTCAGCTGGCCCCTAAACGAATATGTATACTAGTTCAGAGATGATGGTTGTTTTTCACTTATACGTCTAAATATCCTCTTGGTGTTTCAACTGTCTTGTAAGTTTTTATTATTGATTTTATTATGTTCCTTTCCTTTTATTATATTTACTTCTAAAAAAGGAAGTTAAATCTGATGTTGATCCTTTAATATATATGAATGAATAGCTTACATCTTGAAAGAGTTATATATAACCCTTCCGGAGCACCTGAGATTACCCTTAATTTTTGGTGGGGTTCGTGTTGTTTATTACTTAGTTTTCATGTTGTGTCATGTGTACTATTGTTTGTCTGTTGTCTTTTTCATTTTTAGCTATGGCGTTGTCAGCTTATTTTCGATTGATGAGTTAGACTGTCCTTTTGGTATCGTTTGTTCCTCTTTTATCATCGTTGAATCCCTTTAATGACAAACACCATCACTTTAACGGTGTCATATATGTATGTGTTTATTCAAAGTAACTGCTGTACTGACAAATGGGAGATTGAGAGTGCCTAAACATTTATATACTAACGAAATGGGATATACAATCTTAATGATTAAAAAGTGTAGTTTAAAAAAATATATAAAGGAACTGAAGAAGCAAAGGCCAAAACGTCTTAAAAATTGGTTTAATACTACAATAATGAAATGGAATTTGTTAATTAAGTAAAAAGTGTTGCATATAAGTAAGCAATGTATCGGATAATGTACATCTAACTATGCATTATACATGCATTTTTGTCAGAATCAAATTCATACAAATCATTAACAGGACCACATTGTTGAGTGTATGTTTTAATTCCTCAACTTCATCAATGAGTAGACTCGTTATCATGCACCCCTCACTTTACTAAAGAAGAAGTCCCGTTTGCGCCAGAGAATAGCAATTATCAGACTTTACAAATGATAAAAATGTTCTAATATTTTGATTCATTTTATATCGAGATCTATATACAAAACAGATTCGTTTCTTGCATTGACAATTTTCGTCAAAGTTACTCAATACAATGGAACGGACTGTTGAATTCCTTCGATGAATACGATTTGCTTTAATTTTGTTTTGTCTAGAAAAAGATATCTATAAAACTAAAGTATGAACTAAGAGAGAATGATAGATAGAAGAGGGACGAAAGATACCAAAGGGACAGTCAAACTCATAAATCTAAAAGAAACTGACAACGCCATGGCTAAAAATGAAAAAGACAAACAGAAAAACAATAGTACACATGACACAACATAGAGAACTAAAGAATAAACAACACGAACCCCATCAAAAACTAGGGGTGATCTCAGGTGCTCCGGAAGGGTAAGCAGATCCTGCTCAACATGTGGCACCCGTCGTGTTGCTTATGTGATTACAAATCCGGTAAATATTCTAATTCGGTAGGTCACATTCATGAAAGGGAAGGGGATTGTAGTTAGGACGTAAGAAACATATCCGATATCATTTGTGAAACGGTTATTCCATAACAGTCAACCAACTCGTGATGGCGTCCGTAAAATTTACGAAGGGATGATTTCAACTTCACCATTTGGAACTCTTGGTTTAATAGCTTCCTTGTGAGCAGTAACCCTCTATCAAGAAAATCATGATAGGAAATGCAAGCACGGGAATATCGTATCAATTGGGAGATATATACCCCGTATTCAGGTATCGATTTTTTTTCTTTTCATATTACATGTATTTGAATTACTGAGACAGAATTAATTTTACAATTAAACCTATGTAAAAAATGTGCTTTTATTTTCATTTTACAGCAGCTATTTCATGTTCCATAAGATAAAGGAGCTGAGCATTTGAATAAATGTATCAGCAACATGCATATCTTTAGCATATTCTAACTCATGTGGTATTGTTTAGTATACTGTAGGTATAACACTACACAAACATCAGTTTGACAGATCAACAAATGCACCATTGACTTATTCAATTCAAAGACAAAAGTCTCCATGCGGCAATACTATGAGATTCATCCTCGGGTAATTCGACAGATTGTAAAAATGCTTGTCGTGCGGATTCCTTTTCGCCATGTAATTCTAAAGCAATCCGTAATAAAGTATAGGCATCTTTCGTATTCCAATTTGGTATCAAATAACGTTCTGCTATAATAAGTTCTAGACCTTCTAAGGATCCTGACACTGTCTAACATTATTGATGTGATGATGACAACGAAAACTAAGGAAGTATGCATACGCTGTGGAAGGAAAATAATAAGTTATATAATAAGTTATATTCCTTCCCTCCATTGAAAGTTTATCTGGTGTTAAAGTTGAATGTTCCGTAAATCGCATAAAATCTACGAATATTAATTTCAGCAGATAAGCAACACTCTTCTTGTCAATTGTTTGCAGTTTAAGTGATTGGTAGTTGATATCTGACACTGTCATTCCTTCGTATAGTTTATCGGGAGTACATTTCGATATAGAATACCTAATGATGTGTAAAGCTTTCCTGTATTGCTTTGTTTTGTAAAACAATGAAGCTATCATAAGCCATCCAGAAACAGCGTATGTAGTATGCATACAAGTGTTTTAGTGAAAATTGATGACACCATATGTTTTTAGGTAATAATCCTGTGTCGAATACATCTAACTCAGAATCAGTTTCTAAAAAAACATTTGACAAATACACAATACTGGATTGCACTATTTTCTTAACGTCATTTATATAAAATGTAAATGGTTCAATTGGAAAATTCCACATCGATACATCAAAGTTAGATATTTGATCTGAAAATAAAATGCATCGCCAACCATAGCTGTGTAACGTGTTTAATTTGTTTAAAAGTACATCACGAGCACGGCCCTCTATTTTGTTCTTCAACATGCTGTTTTCTGGAATGAAGTAATGTAAACAAACAGAGTACTCGACACAATAGACTAACCTGCTGAAACATCACGGAGTTTACTATTTTTTCAACATCTTTTTAACATATAACGTAAATGGTTCGGTAGGAAAATTCCACATTGATATGTTAAAGTTAGATATTTGATCTGAAAATAAGATGCATCGCCAACCACAGCTAAGCAACCAATTTAATTTTCTAAAAGTAAGCCAAGAAAACGGCCCTCTGTTTTGTTCTCGAACATGTTGTTTTCTGGAATAAAGTACTACAAGCAAACTGAATGCTCGACACAATAGACCAACCTGCTGAAATATCGCATAAAACAATGTATTATATAATTAGGTTTCCATACGGATAGTAGTAGTTCTTCAGAAATCCAAAAAATAATTGTTTTATTAAGGAAATAAGAACAGAGTTAACCTTTACATTCAGAGTAGTTTGCTATAACCTCTTTCAGAATAATTTTCATGAGAGCATAGCAGAGTAATTGAATGTGAGTAAATGTATTGATTAGAAGTTTTTCAGCCACGGAAAAAAAATACTCGTCATTCTAGACCCTCTTTAGGCGATTCGTTATCTCCGATCGGTACAAATAGTACCCCGTGATTTATAATACTTTGTTAGACATGACTCGGCCATGAGTTACTTAATTAGTTTATCCAGGGTACTGAAGGATATATTCACGTTTACCGATGTAGAGAGCATGCGAATCAAACGTTCTTTTGTCGTGAGTTATACACAGTCTATGAATTGTCATACACATATCATTACCAAACAAGAATATAATTTGTTTGTGAATAATGCACTCGAAAATTATGTGTTCATCTTCACAATATTACAAAAGTCTACTTGCGACAGAAATGTACGATGCATTAGGGGAAATTTCCAAAGACTGTAAGAAAGCTTGTCGTGCGGATTCCTTGTCGCCAAATAATTGTAAAGCAATTCCCAATAGAGTGTAGGCAGTCGCTGTACACCTCATATCTGGCATCAAATATCTTTCTCCTATAACAAGTTTTAAATCTTGCATAGAATCCTGACAATGTCTAACATTATTGAGGTGATAATGACAAAGAACACTTAGGAAATAAGCATACGCTGTGGATGGAATGGAATATTTGTTATTACATCCCTCCATTAAAAGTTCTTCTGGTGTTAACGTTGAATTCTCTGTTAAATGTATAAGATCTACGAATATTATTTTCAGAAGATAAACAACACTCTTCTTGTTGAATGACAGCAGTTTAAGTGACTGGTAATGATTATCTGATAGAGTCATTCCTAAGAACAGTTTGTCGAAAGTACATTTCGATATAGAATACCTAATGATGTGTAAAGCTTCTCTGTATTGCTTTGTTTTGTAAAACAATGAAGCTACCATAAGCCATCCAGAAACAGCGTCATGATAGACAGTTGTTAGCAGAGTACTCAAACAGGATTTGTACTGTTTGTATTGGTATTTATTATTAATAGTTGCACCAGCAAATGGTAAACGCTGAGCTAGTCTACTGCACCTCCGTGATATGTAGTATGCATATAATTGCTTTAGTGAAAAATGGTGACACCATATGTTGTGAATTAATCCTGTATTAAATATATCTATCTCAAAGCGAGGTTGAAAGGAACTATTTGCACAAAACAAAGTCTTGGATTGCACTATTTGCTTAACGTGATTTATATATAATGTAAATGGTTCAATTTCAAAATTCCACATCAATACATCAAAGTTAGATATTTGATCTGAAAATAAAATGCATCGCCAACCATAGCTGTGTAACGTGTTTAATTTGTTTAAAAGTACATCACGAGCACGGCCCTCTATTTTGTTCTCGAACATGTTGTTTTCCGGAATGAAGTAATGTGAACAAACTGAATGCTCGACACAATAGACTAGCCTGCTTAAACATCGCATAAAACAAGGTATAAGATTATCAGGTTTCCATACAGATGATGGTAGTTCTTCAGATATCCAGAAAATGATTGTTTTAAGGAAATATGAACAGAGTAAATTTTTACATTCAGAATCATTTGATATAACATCTTTCAAAATTATTTTCAAGAGACCATAGCACATTAATTGGGTGTGAGTAAGTGTATTAATTAGAAGTTTGTCAGCCATTGAAAAAGATACTCGCCATTCTAGATCTTCTTTTGGTGATCCGTGAACTCCGATCGGTACAAACAGTACCCCGTGATTCATAATACTGTGTTTGACGTTATGGCTTGGCCATGAGCTACTTGATCTTTGTATCCAATTTGCAGCAGAAGATATCCACGTTTAACAATGTAAAGAAAGATAAGGCATAATCAAAAACTCCTGTTTCGTCAGTTATACACGGTCCATGAATTTGTTTGCCTTTATCCCCAACCAATACATTTCCCTTCCATAATGCACTCGAAAAATAATTTTTACCATTATGTTCTTCACAGCATTCCAAATCATACTGACTTCTGCTATATTCTAGCCTTAATTGAGTAAAACCAGGTTTTACATCGTCTGTATCCATGGACAGATAAGTAATACTTGTATCAAAGTCGGGTTGTTTATCTGCATTCACCTTAATAGATTTTATTACTTGCATTATATCTAAATCACTTCCTCGCATTTCAAGTCCTTCTCCATAGCTTCCACTTGTTATACATGTAAATGACTTGCTACTTGACAAATTATCTCTCACTGTGTTCATTAATCTGATTGTTTTAACATGTTCTTCTGTTCCTACGATGTTATGACACAAATAGTAATACAGAGCTAGTGATATGTTTGATGTTATAATATCTGTAAATAGAAAATTAAAACAAACATGGTAAGTACATTGTTCAAGGTATATATCATCAAAAAGTGTATATTTATGATGCCTTCACTAATTTTGCTGACAGTTATATTCTCCACAGTATATTTGTTTTGAACATTAAACTTAAATTAGTAAAGTAAAGTTCAAAATAATTGAAATTGATCAGGGAAAAGCTCTTAAATACATATTAGCACTAATAAATTGACATCAACTAATAAGACACATGAATAAAACGGAATGTTTGAACATTTATGTATTCTTTCGTACAGTAAAAAAACGTTTTTGATTGATGATTTTCTCTTATATTGATTTTACCAACTCCTATAAAAGTATTTGTGACCCTTTTATTTTTCAAAGTTAAATTTAAAAAAGAAGATGTGGTATGATTGCCAATGGGACAACTGTCCACAAAAGACCAAAATGAGACAGACATTAACAACTATAGGTCACCATACGGCCTTCAACAATGAGCAAAGCCCATACCGCATAGTCAGTTATAAAAGGTCTCGATAAGACAATGTAAAATAATTCAAACGGGAAAACTATCGGCCTTATTTATATAAAACAAATGAACGAAAAACAAATATTTAACACATAAACAAACGACAACCACGGAATAACAGGCTCCTGACTTGGGACAGGCACATACATAAATAATGTGGCGGGGTTAAACATGTAAGCGGGATCCCAACCTTCTCCCTAACCTGGGACAGTGCAACATAAGAACGAACTATAACAATCAGTTGGAAAACGCTTAACTCATTAGATGGACAAAAATACAAGTGGTCGTGGCCGGGTACTTATACATCCCGACACAAAAGACACAATGAGCAGATCTGAGAGTACACGCAGTTATCTGACAGCTAGTTCAAAGCCGCTAACAACTAATAAAAAAATCATGCATCTAAGACTAAACTATCAATCCGTACACATCCAACATCCAATTGATTTAGTGTAAAGACGTCATAAACAGTCAGAGAAAAACATGACCTTGTGCAATGCCAAGTTACAGGTATCGACAGATTGTAGATCCATGAATATGTATATGTATATAACATACTAAACAAACAAACAACAACAAACAAACAAATATTTTATTTGCCAATCACGGCGCCCAAAACAGGCAGAATTATAACAATATAATGTTCAAACATAATGTGAAGTAAATTAAAAATAGGTTAAACAAAGTACATACTTTGAATGATTTTGATTTAATTGATTGATATAAAATATTAAAGCAAATGAAATAGGCAATTTGTAATAATAAACATATATAATATAATATGATCAATTGTTTGTTACTCTGGTCCCTTTATTGGACAGCACACCTCATAGTATACTAATAATTTATTAAATGTAAAAGAAATAACTAATGTAAATGCATATTTGATCATACATATCATTCTATATCTTTATATAGAGAAATCTAATTTAATAGTTGTATTTCTGTTTATATTTAAAACCTCTAATAATTGACCAATTATTATCAAAATGTTTTTATCTTCATTTCCAATTAGCCAAATAAAACTAGCAATATTTAGTTAGCTTTTAATATACTGATAAAAAAGTCAATATTTATACCAATAACAAAAATATTCAATGATCTTAATACAGTGTTGAATAGGTAACCTTTTAGAATAAGTTGATCTAAAGGAGCGAAAAGTTTACATGGATCATTTCTAAACTTTCGGGAACGGTTAACAACATTTCCGTAAAGGTGAGGATGTGCTATCCCGTTTGAAACAAGTACAGATACAACCAAACTTCAAAACCAAATCTTTATACCTATGGAAAAATTTAGTAAATGTTTTAAGTAATTTATGGTAACGATATCCCTGGTTTAAAAAAAAATATCAGTTATACATAGATTGCGTTTGTTAGAATCAAAAACGTCACAACAGACAATGGCATAGCGAACGAACTGTGAACTATAAACACCGTAAGATGGTGCCAAAGGAACATCACTATCTAAAAATGGAAAATTAACAATAGTCGTAAATTTTAATGTGGAGTTTCCCGTTAAAAACCGAAATATCTAAATCCAGGAAAGGACAGTTATTACCGAATAAATTTGATTTGTTTTCAGTAAATTCTTTGGGGTAAATTTAAGCAGTATATTGAGAAAATTCTTGATTATTTAACGAACAAATATCATCAACAAAACGGTAATTGCTGTTGAATTTATCAATTGAATGCAATTTTGACGGGTCTTTACTGAGTTTAGGCATAAACTGTGATTCGTAACAGTACAAAACAAGTCTGCTATTAAAGGGACACAATTAGTGTCCATGGGGATATCCACAACCTGTCGATACACTTTGTTGACGAAACGTACATAAATATTATCAAGGAGAAAATTAACAACTTCAATCATCTTATCACACCTCCAGTTAGTATATGTAGCATATTTACCTTTCTCATTAAAGAAGAAGGCTTTAAATGAGTTGCAGCAAATACATTTGCATTCAGCTTTACCAAACGACCATTTAATTAAATAGGAAAACTTTTGTTTAATAAGATAGTGTGGAAGTGTAGTGTAAAGAGTAGAAAAATCAAAACTGTCAAAACGAAACTTATTTAAAACATCCAAAGAATTGTATACACTCCAAAAAGGGTTTATACCACTATGTTCATATATTTTATTTCAATACTTTATGATAAGCTCATTAATAGTAGTAAATCAACTAGTAAAGATCACTGAACGATTAGTTTGTAGAACACTTACTAGAGGTCGACATGAAACGATATTTAAATCGTTTTTGGTTTAGTTTAGGTAGCAAATACATAGTAGGGACCTTCAAATGTTCAGAAGAAGCCTTAAGCTTTGGTGTGGTTGTGATATGTTTGTTTACTATATGACTATGTGGAGCGGATGGACTTGAATGTAGATGAATTTAAATTTTCATTCTTAAGAACGTCCGTGTAATATTTACCGCATACCACCACCTCACTGTTGACTGCTTTGTCGGCTGGTTCAAACACAACCCGCTTTGAAAGTTCATTTCTTATTCTGGACATAGGTGTATTATGAACTCTATTATTTACTTCTAAATTATTTTCAAAATGTGATATGCTCTTATCTTTCACATTCATACATTTATTTAAATAAGAATCAAGAGTTTTTATCAGATTTTTCCCGTTTACACCAGTTTTTACAAAACGCGGAAAAAGCATCTTTGGTGACTTGAAGACACTCTTTCCAATCTATTTGAGATGGAAGACGATATGTTGGTCCCTTTTTTTTTAAGGTTTTTAATCTCTATGTCCTGGACGATATTGAGGTCCCCTGTAATAACATGGCCATAGGGAACATATCTAACTTCGACGATTCAGTTTCAAGTTAAGAGAGTATTAATATCTATATTCACGTCTGATGTAACCGACGTATAATTAAAAAATAAACTTCTGCTGTTTTTATTTTGTATGTGTATGAAATTATATGTGGTTCTATATTATCAAAATAGGAAGGTATAAAGTTTTGAACGGTAGAGTCATTAAACATACTAGATAAGTTGATAAAATCAATACCTCTGCTTATATATTTAATTTTCAGAAAATGACGTTTATGATCTTCAGGTTTGTCGATACACGAGAACAGCCTTTGGTGGCAAAAAGCTGTAATTATACGAGATTATTCATACAGTGGGCTGAAGAATGAGATGGTGTCACACTCTTTGAAAATATCGTGTAACTTACTAATGGGTATTTGCCCCAGTTTACATAATAATTGATGCCTACCATTGTTTTTAAATATATATAAGAGATTACCAAGTGTATACTTTGTACGATGTTTAATTCGTTGATTTCGATTGATACGTTTCTCATGAGGCCTATTATTTCGTTGTTTTTTATCAATAATATTCATGATATCAATAGAAGAAGTAGTAGATATGTTCCCTTGTCCAAGTATACTGTCATTTAGACCCAGGTGGTAAGCTGTTTGAATATATAAAAAAGAAGATGTGGTATGATTGCCAATGAGACAACTAATCACAAAAGACCAAAATGACAAATGAAGTCGTTTAATCCAAGACCATTCGATAATTTTACGGTAATTTTAAAATTGTTTATGCGACTGCCCTTGCTGTTTTTGGACCGTTTCGAGCGGTTGAAATCTAATAAATTTAATATTGTGGTTGTGTTTAACTAAATGATGATAAATTATACTTTTGAGTTTCTTAGGTTTTCGGAAGCGGTGTAGATGTTCCTGTGTTCGTTTAAAATACTCCCGTCCTGTTTATTCTACCTATTGTATACCACACTTTGGTTTTGTTCATGTAATCAGATAATAGTTATTAAAAGTACCAGGATTATAGTTTAGTACGCCAGACGCGCGTTTCGTCTACATAAGACTCAACAGTGACGCTCAAATGATGCTTTGGGTTTTTCCTGTTATGTCACAGGAAAAGGAAAGCGAAAAAGCTCTCCCCTTCACTGTTGACCTTATAGTATTATCAGAAGACAATCTAGAACAGGTTTGTCATTTTCTGGCATTGCACGGAAATATTTGTGTATATCCACGTGCATTTTTATTGAATAATCTGGCTGCAGCAGCATTGCCACCATTAACACCATTATAAAAACTGCCAAATTTAGATGGGGAATTTCGATTGACGGCGGTTGAATTAATATTTGGAATAAGGTTTGTAATATTTGGAATAAGGTTTTCTTTTAAGTCGTGCAAAATTGACCTACTTTGATTGATTTTTTTTATAATATTTTGTTTTAAAGTAATCTCTCCGTGAATGGCTAAGTTGGAAAGATTTTTTTTTACAAAACCAAATATCTGGGTTTTTTTTAAATATACTAGTCAAAAAAAGAAACGATACACGATCTTATTTTTAAATCAAAGATGAAGTTTTGCTTTTAATGGACCAATATTGAAGGTAGAAATATTTAATGACCATGGCAATACAAATCTGTTTAAAACAATGTTTTTTTGCTTTCATGACGTCACTGGGCGAAATTTAAATTTTTTGACAAAATTTGCATAAAACGACAATTTTAAAAACAGAACTTCCAACTAATGATGCCATTTTCTCATTTAAAGGTAAAGACAATGTTTGCCATCTATTCTTTTTTTTTTAAATCATACAGTTTCTTCGTTTATTTGTAAGGCAAAGTTCGGACCAACGAGAAATCGTTAAAATGCATACATTGTCAAATGATTTATCATAGACAGTATGTGTAAAGTGAAATTCAAAAAACGATAGCAATTGTAAAAATAATCCGAATGGTTCCAAATTCACAGTGTGTTGTTTCCATATCTAAAGCATTGATTTGATACAATACACGAAGTGTTCTTTTTAGTGTACAGAAATGATATATAGAAAAAGTAGATAAACATGGTGTAAAGAATGTATATGATAAAATTTTTAACTTCACAAACCACATGTCACATCAAATATAAACAGTTCGTTAAAATATTGTCACTAGCGCGTTCATGCCTTCTGGCAATCTTCAGGCGACGTTTTAACATTTAAACGTAATTTACCCTCATTTTTAGACAAACTCTTGAATGTTAAGAGTCAATAGGATGAACGGATCATATAAACCGGAGGGAAAATATGATATAAGCCCAAACGAAAAAATATAAACAAGTCTAAATTGAAAACTAGGTTCAAACCTATGATTGCGTTGGATTAAAACCGCAATTTTTATATGTGTGCATGTAAAACAAATTTCGTTGTAAAAGGGTTTAAAACAGCACAAACAACATTTTCCAAAAGACCAAAAAAAAAGTAAAAAAGTATATTCAAACAAATCGCTTTTGACTAACAGGTCGAATATCTGATGTTCTTTAACCTTGCTGACTGCCATTTGCGATTGCCAAACAAAATTGATCAAAAGATGTAACAAAATGAATTTTAATATTAACTTTAATACTAAACAGAAAGCAATGAACTAGTGGCCAAGATGTTATGCCACAAACATAAGGTGTCAATATATTTTTTGTACACCAGATCCGGATTTCGACAATAAATGTCTTTTCAGTGATGTTAGAGATCGAAACGGTATTTGAGAAGACGTATATAATTTACCCTCACTTTTTGATAAACTCTTGGATTTTAAGAGTCAATAGGATGAACGGGTCATATAAACCGGTGGGAAAATATGATACAAGCCCAAACAAAAAAAATATAAACAAGTCTAAATTGAAAACTACGTTCAAACCTATGATTGCGTTGGATAAAAACCGCAATTTTTATATGTGTGCATGTAAAACAAATTTCGTTGTAGAAAGGTCTAAAAACAGCACAAACAACATTTTCCAAAAGACAAAAAAAAGTGAAAAAGTATATTTAAACAAAGCGCATTTGGCTAATATAATAAATAAAACTTGTTGTAATCCATAGTTATAATCGATTGTCTACCAAAATTCACAATGTCGAACCGATTGAACTCGACATAATTTTTCAATTTATTCCAGAGTCCGATTTACTGGATGTTTTCCTCATCAATCAGGTTATCAATTGTGTAAAAAAATTATTTTTATGTTTTAAACGTACTTCATATTTCGACCTTTTTTGGAAAGAAAAATGTATTTTTAATTTGACTTTCCGAATGTAAAAAAAATTATCAAAAGAATATAACTAGGGATACACTATAAGAATTAGAAATCAAGTTTTGAGAGTTTAAATGTTGTTTTCATCTGTGATATGGTTAAACTCTCTATTTAATGGAATTTCAAGCTGTTTTATGTCCCTATATGCTACCGTCTACATAAACTGATAAAAATTTCGAAATGCATCTATAATTGTGTAAACAAACACATTCTGTGTAGTGATATTGGACATGTTTTTATTCTTACAAGTTCCTGAAAAAAATTAAAAACAACGCGCTAAATAATTTCTTGGATTTCTGGATTACTTGATTTACCTTCCTCAGATCGCGCCAAACCAAACATTTGAAATCCGAAGATGTAAAAGTACCGAACCCGTTGAAGAGCTATATGTCAGAAATACGAATGTGAGATTAAGAGTGCCAAAACATGTATATACTAGCGAAATGGGATATACCATCTTAATGATTGAAAAGTGTAGTTTAAAAAAATATATAAAGGAACTGAAGAAGCAAAGGCCAAAACGTCTTAAAAATTGGTTTAATACTACAATAATGAAATGGAATTTGTTAATTAAGTATAAAATGTTGCATATAATTAAGCAATATGTCAGATAATGTACATCTAACTTTGCTTTATACATGCATTTTTGTCAGAATCAAATTCATACAAATCATTAACAGGACCACATTGTTGAGTGTATGTTTTAATTCCTCAACTTCATCAATGAGTAGACTCGTTATCATGCACCCCTCACTTTACTTAAGAAGAAGTCCCGTTTGCGCCAGAGAATAGCAATTATCAGACTTTACAAATAATAAAAATGTTTTAATATTTTGATACATTTTATATCGAGATCTATATACAAAACAGATTCGTTTCTTGCATTGACAATTTTCATTTTTACCTTCAAGTTACTCATTACAATGGAACGGACTGTTGAATTCCTTCGATGAATACGATTTGCTTTAATTTTGTTTTGTCTAGAAAAACTTCAAAAAGATATCTATAAAACTAAAATATGAATTAAGAGAGAATGATAGATAGATATATCGATTTTTTTCTTTTCATATTACATGTATTTAAATTACTGAGACAGAACTAATTTTACAATTAAACCTACGAAAAAAAATGTGCTTTTATTTTCATTTTACAGCAGCTATTTCATGTTCCATAAGATAAAGGAGCTGAGCATTTGAATAAATGTATCAGCAACATGCATATCTTTAGCAAATTCTAACTCATTTGGTATTGTTTAGTATACTGTAGGTACAAAACTACACAAACATCAGTTTGTTAGATCAACAAATGCACAAATGAATTATTCAATTCAAAGACAAAAGTCGCCATGCGGCAAAACTATGAGATTCATCCTCGGATAATTCGACAGATTGTAAAAATGCTTGTCGTGCGGATTCCTTGTCGCCATGTTATTCTAAAGCAATCCCTAATAAAGTGTAGGCATCTTTCGTATTCCAATTTGGTATCAAATAACTTTCTGATATAACAAGTTCTAGACCTTCTAAGGAATCCTGACACTGTCTAACATTATTGAGGTGATGATGACAAAGAAAACTAAGGAAGTATGCATACGCTGTGGATGGAAAATTATAAGTTATATTCCTTCCCTCCATTGAAAGTTCATCTGGTGTTAAAGTTGAATGTACCGTAAATCGCATAGAATCTACGAACATCAATTTCAGCAGATAAGCAACACTCTTCTTGTCAATTGTTTGCAGTTTAAGTGACTGGTAATGGATATCTAACATTGTCATTCCTGAGTACAGTTTATCGGGAGTACATTTCGATATAGAATACCTAATAATGTGTAAAGCTTTTTTGTATTGCTTTGTTTTGTAAAAAAATGAAGCTATCATAAGCCATCCAGAAACAGCATCATGATAGACATTTGTTAGCAGAGAACTCAAACAGGATTTGTACTGTTTGTATTGGTATTTATTGTTGATAATTGCGCCATTAAGTGGTAAACGCTGAGCTATAATATTACACCTCTGTGATATGTAGTATGCATATAATTGCTTTAGTGAAAAATGGTGACACCATATGTTGTGTAATAATCCTGTGTTGAATATATCTAACTCAGAATAAGTTTTTACTAAAGTATTTGCAAAATACAAATACTGGATTGCACTATTTTCTTGACGTCATTTACATATAATGTTAATGGTTCAATTGGAAAATTCCACTTCGCTAAATCAAAGTTAGATATTTGATCTGAAAATAAAATGCATCGCCAACCATAGCTGTGTAACGTGTTTAATTTGTTTAAAAGTACATCACGAGCACGGCCCTCTATTTTGTTCTCGAACAGGTTGTTTTCTGGAATGAAGTAATGTGAACAAACTGAATGCTCGACACAATAGACTAACCTGCTTAAACATCGCATAAAACAAGGTATGATATTATCAGGCTTCCATACAGATGATGGTAGTTCTTCAGATATCCAGAAAATAATTGTTTTAAGAAAATATGAACAGAGTAAATCTTTACATTCAGAATCATTTGCTATAACATCTTTCGAAATTATTTTTAAGAGAGCAAAGCACATTAATTGGGTGTGAGTAAATGTATTAATTAGAAGTTTTTCAGCAACTGAAAAAGATACTCGCCATTGTAGATCTTCCTTTGGTGATCCGTGAACTCCGATCGGTACAAAAAGAACCCCGTGTTTTAAAATACTTTGTGTGACGTTCTGACTCGGCCATGAGCTACTTGATCTTGTTATCCAATTAAATGCAGAAGATATCCACGTTTTACAATGTAACGAAAAGGCAACATCTAAAGCTCCTGTTTTGTCAGATATACAAGGTCCATGAATTGTTTCGCCTTTATCCAAAAGCATTAACAAACTTTCCTTACATAATGCACTCGAAAAATAGTATTCACCATTATGTTCTTCAAAATATTCCAAATCATACTGACTTCTGCAATCTAGTCTTAATTGAGTAAAACCAGGTTTTACATCATCTGTATCCATGGACAGATATATTGTACTTGGATCAAAGTCGGATTGTTTATCCGCATTCACCTTAATAGATTTTATTACTTGCATTATATCTAAATCACTTCCCCGCATTTCAAGTCCTTCTCCATAGCTTCCACTTGTTATCCATTGAAGTGACTTGCTACCTGAAAAATTATCTCTCATCGCGTTCATTAATCTGATTGTTTTAACATGTTCTTCTGTTCCTACGATGTGGTGACATAGATAGTTATACAGAGCTAGTGATATGTTTGATGTTATAATATCTGTAATTAAAAAAAATGTTCAAGGTATATATCATCAAAAACTGTATATTTATGATGCTTTCATTAATTTTGCTGACAGTTATGTTATCCACAGTATATTTGTTTTGAACATTAAACTTAAATCAAACGAGATTTGAATATTCAGATGATATGTTATATTACACTTATTAGTAAAGCAAATTTCAAAATAATTGAAAATGATCAGGGAAAAACTCTTAAATACACAAGAGGACTAACAAATTGACATGAACTAATTATAAGAGACATGAATAAAACGGAATGTTTGAAAATTTATTTATTCTTTCGTACAGGTAACCTTTTAGAATAAGTTTATTTAAAGGAGCGACAAGTTTACACGGATCATTTCTAAATTTCCGGGAACGGTTAACAACATTTCCGTAAAAATGAGGATGTGCTATCCCGTTTGAAACAAAAACAGATACAACCAAACTTCAAAACCAAATCTCTATATCTACGGA
Source organism: Mytilus edulis (assembly GCA_019925275.1). Taxonomy (NCBI): domain Eukaryota; kingdom Metazoa; phylum Mollusca; class Bivalvia; order Mytilida; family Mytilidae; genus Mytilus; species Mytilus edulis. Next base: position 8,244,169 of record CM034359.1, read on the forward strand.
AAAATTTAGTAAAGGTTTTAAGTAATTTATGGTAACGATATCCCTGGTTTAATAATTTACCAGTAATACATGGATTGCGTTCGTTGGAATCAAAAACGTCACAACAGACACGGGCATAGCAAACACGCTATGAAATATAAACACCGAAAGATGGTACCAAAGAAACATCACCATCTAAAAATGGAAAATTAACAATAGTCGTAAATTTTTATGTGGAGTTTCCCGTTACAAACCAAAATATCTAAATCCAGGAAAGGACAGTTATTACCGAATAAATTTGATTTGTTTTTAAGTAAGTTCCTTGCGGTAAATTTCAGCAGTATATTGAGAAAATTCTTGATTATTTAACGCAAAAATATCATCAAGTAAACGATAAATTTCAGCAGCATATTGAGAAAATTCTTGATTATTTAACGAAAAAATATCATCAAGTTAAGGGTAAATTTCACCAGCATATTGAGAAAATTCTTGATTATTTAACGAAATTGTTTTTCAAGATAACGGTAAGTGTTGTTGAATTTATCACTTGAATGAATTTAGGCATAAACTGTGATTCGTAACAGTACAAAAACAAGTCTGCTATTAAAGGGACACAATAAGTGCCCATGGGGATACCCACAACCTGTCGATAACGTTTGTTGCCGAAACGTACATCAATATTATTAAGGAGAAAATTAACAACTTCAATCATCTAATCACATCTCCAGTTAGTATATCTAGCATATTTATCTTTCTCATTAAAGAAGAAGGCTTTAAATCAGTTGCAGCAAATATATTTGCATTCAGCTTTACCAAACGACCATTTAATTAAATAGGAAAACTTTTGTTTGATAAGATAGTGTGGAAGTGTAGTGTAAAGAGTAGAAAAATTAAAACTGTCAACAGAATCAAAAAGACCATCAAAAGCACGAAACTTATCTAAAACATACAAAAAAAATGTACACTCCAAAAATGGTTGATACCACTATGTTCATATATTTTATTACAATAGTTTATGATAAGCTCTTTAATAGTTGTTAATGAACTAGTTAAGAGCACTGAAAGATTAGTTTTTAGAACACTTACTAGAGGCCGAGATGAAACGATATTTAAATTGTTTTTTGTTTAGTTTCGGTAGCCAATACATAGAAGGGACCTTCAAATGTTCAGAAGAAGCCTTAAGCTTTGTGATATGTTTGTTTACTATATGACTCTCTGTGAAGCGGATGGACTTGAATGTAGATGAATTTAAAATTTCATTCTTAAGAACGTCCCTGTAATTTTTACGACATACCAACACCCCATTGTTGGCTGCCTTGTCGGCCGGTACAAACACAAACGCTTTGAAAGTTCTTGAAGTGTATTTCTTATTCTTGACATAGGTGTATTATGTACTATATTATTTACTTCTAAACTATTTTCAAAATGTGATATGCTCTTATCTACCACATTCATACATTTATTTAAATAAGAATCAAGAGATTTTTATCAAATTTTTCCCGTTTACACCATTTTTTACAAAACGAGGAAAGAGCATCTTTGGTGACTTGAAGACACTCTTTCCAATCTATTTTAGATGGAGGACGATATGTTGGTCTTTTGTTTTTTTAAGTTTTTAATCTCTCTGTCCTGGACGATATTGAGGTCCCCTGTAATAACATGGCCATAGGGAGCATATCTAAACGACGATTCACAGTTTCAAGTTAAGGGAGTATTAATATCTAACTATGTCTGATGTAACCGACGTATAATAAAAAAATAAACTTCTGCTGGTTTTTTTTTGTATGTGTATGAAATTATATGTGGTTCTATATTATAAAAATAGGGAGGTATAAAGTTTTTAACGGTAGAGTCATTAAATATACTAGATAAGTTGATAAAATCAATACCTCTGCTTATATATTTAATTTGCAGAAAATCACGTTTATGATCTTCAGGTTTGTCGATACGCGGGAACAGCCTATGGTGGCAAAAAGCTGTAATTATACGAGAATATTCATACAGTGGGCTGAAGAATGAGATGGTGTCACAGTCTTTGAAAATATCGTGTAATTTACTAATGGATAGTTGACCCAGTTTACATAATAATTGATGCCTAGCATTGTTTTTAAATAAAGATAAGTGTATAATTTATACGATGTTTAACTCGTTGATTTCGATTGAAACGTTTCCCATGAGACCTATTGTTTCGTTGTTTTTTTATCAATAATATTCATGTTATCAATCATGTCAATAGAAGAAGAAGTCAAAGTATATTGTCATTTAGACCTAGGGGGTAAGCTGCTTGTAGTTGTTTAATCCAAGACAGTTCGATATTTTTACGGGAATCTTCAAATTGTTTATGCGACTGTCCTTGTTGTTTCTGGACCGTTTCGAGCGGTTAAAATCTAATTAATTTAATATTGTGGGTGTGTTTAACTAAATGTTGATAAATTATACTTTTGAATTTCTTAGGTTTTCGGAAGCGGTGTAGATGTTCCTTTGTTCGTTTAAAAAAACTCCCGTCCTGTTTGTCCTACATATTGTATACCACACTTTGGCTTTGTTCATGTAACCAGATAGATGAGGCTTTGGGTTTTTCATGTTAAGTCACAGGAAAAGGAAAGCGAAAAAGCTCTCCCGTTCACTGTTGACCTTATGGTATTATTAGAAGATAATCTAGAACAGGTTTGTCATTTTCTGGCATTGCACGGAAATATTTGTGGATATCCACGCGCATTTTTATTGAATCATCTGGCTACAGCTGCATTGTCACCTTTAACACAATTATAAAGACTGCTTAATTTAGATGGGGAATTTCGATTAACGGCGGTTGAATTATTATTTGAAATAAGGTTTTCTTTAAAGTCGTGCAAAATTGACCTACCTTGATTGAATTTTTTTATAATATTTTGTTTTAAAGTAATCTCTCCCTGTATGGCTAAGTTGGAAAGATTTTGTTTAACAAAACCAAATATCTGGCGTTTTTTTTTTTTTATATCAAAGATGAAGTTTTCCTTTTATAGGACCAATATTGAAGGTAGAAATAGTTAATGACCATGCAATACAAATCTGTTTAAATCATTTTTTTGTTTTGCTTTCATGACGTCACTTGGCAATTTTAATTTTTTTGACAAAATTTTTATAAAACGACAGTTTGAAAAACAGAAGTTCCACCTAATGATGCCATTCTCTCATTTAAAGGTAAAGAAAATGTTTGCCATCTACTCTTTTTAAAAATTCTAACATTTTCTTCGTTTATTTTTAAGGCAAAGTTTGGCCCAACGAGAAATCGTTAAAATGCATACATTATCAATGATTTACCATAGACAGTATGTGTAAAGTGAAATTCAAAAACGGTCACAGTCTTAAAAATAATCTGATTGGTTCCAAATTTGCAGTGAGTTGTTTCCATATCAGAAGCATTGATTTGAGGCGAAATTTTTTAATTTTTTTTGCATTTTTTTTGAGATTTTATTTTAACCCATTTGTTACAACATGAACATAACTTGAATAGCATATTGAATATTTGTAAACAAATTTGAAAATTCATTTAGTACTTAGAAAATAGTGTGTATAATTTGCACCCTATGATCATTTACACGGAATTTTGTTACTTTCCGACAGATTTTAATTTTCATTATCGTATGTCCATACATTGCAAATGAAAGCTTTTTAAAATGGTGTATCTCAATTTCTTTCATATTTTATACTTTTTGATAATTTTATTCCAAAGTCGTGTATCGTTTCTTTTGTTGATTAGTATAGTTTAAATGTTACATAAAACACTTTTGTTTCTTGTTTATTAAACTGTGTCAAACATTGTTTGCCAATCTGTCAAAATATTTACCGATTTAAGGTGGTATGGGTGTCTTCCTCCATCTTGGTTCGTAAAAAACAGAGAACCAAAGGTCTATATTTTCCATCAAGTTAGCAAAATTTGATGCAGGAATGCAGATATTTAATGTGAATTATCATTTATAAGAACCAATTTATATGAATATAACTTATAAATATTAATATTTTTGCAAATGTTAACTATTTTTGGTTGTTTTTATTTTTTTTTTAGATTGGCATTTTAAGGGGAGGTAACTCTAAAACATTGCATTTCTGAAGGAATTTTACATGGAATTTTCCTATTTTGTATTTTAGCCGGAAAAAACGTACGGTGACCCTATCTTTTCTTTTGATATTCTCAAAGCAGTGTCTAAAAGCTATCTTTTCCTGTAGTATTTAACAATGTTATCATTTTGTTTAGTTTTTAATCACAAAATAGTGTTTTTTCCTGTATAATCCATACAAAATGTGTCATTTTGTCCCATCCTGTAGCTTGAGAAAATGCGCGGTGACCCATCATTTTTATTATATTTTCGACATATATCAATAGATACTACGTTTTGGCAAAGTATGAACAAATTCTATCATTTTTATTTTAGACTCCCATACCACCTTAAGCAAAGAACTTAACCTTATTATGTAATGCTATTATACAACCAAACATCGTGAATTATAGTTAATATATCTCAAAATAGCATAACCTGTTAATTTTTTGTTTACAATACAAATAAGTCCTTTGCAAGTTATGGTGATGTAATTTCCTTTAAATTATATTTTCTATGTGAACACAGAATAGTACAAAATAAAATGTTGCTCATCCTCATTTGAAAGTTTGAAAGAAAATACAAATTTAAGTTGTTGATTAACTACAATCTCAAAAGCCTGTTTTTATTTAGTTGCAATATGGTTTTTTTTCTGTAAAATCTATGTTCTTTCCTATTTAAAAAAAAGACGTACTAATAATTTCGAATACGCAATATACTTTAACTTTGTAATTTTTATAAATGGCAAGAAACACTGCAAATGGAGTATTTTTCAAACTACCTCAAGATATAAATAATTGTGTTTAAATACATGGTAATTCATATGTAAAGTTGTAGATATAAAATCGAGTTCTCTTTTATATGAAATATAAAGTACCATACACAATATCTTTCTGTATACAAAACCATTCGAAAGTGAATAAAAACATAGTTTAGATGTGCTTACATGTACATATAATACATTTACAGACATATCTAGAACTCCGAGGGAACTTCAAAACGTTAGTCCATAATCAAAATGCAAAATCAAAACCTCAAACACATCAAACATATGGATATTAATTGTCATATTCTTGACTTGGTACAGATATTTTCTTATGTAGAAAATGATGGATTAAAACTAGTTTTATAACTACCTAAACGTGTCACTTTTATGAAAGTTGCACAAAATGACAATTTATTGTCAACAATGTGTGAACGAAACAAAGAGACATATACGCTGAAAATGTGAGAAATAGGGGTACATCAGTAACAAACAAATATGTCAACAAAGAAACACAAAAAGGCATATAGACAAATCACACCAGCAACAATGAACAACAATCAAAGGAAGATGACGGGTTGTGATAATGATGTATTCGAGATTATTCATGTGTGTTAATCTATTCGTGGTTTTAAGATATTAGAACTTAAAAAGATTATGCGATTTTTTTTTATATGAAATAAATTTAAAATGTTTACCTTTTATTCTCTTAGACTGTTATATACATATGGGGCTGATCCATGAATATTCGTAATATTTACTTTCGTTTCGAATTTTAATAACACGTACACAAGATTTTACATTAAAAAAAGCAACAGCCGTTGGTAACTATTCTATCACATTATTGATGAGAGTGTCTATGCTGATTAAAATAAATCGTTTACCTGCCATTCTCTCAGATTGTTATAGGATTTGATATGAAAAGTGTTTTCCATTAATATCAACTTTCGTTTTTAATTGAATAACACGTAGTTATAACACCTACACAATACTTTGTAATTTGAATTTAAAAACCCAGGTATATCAAGCACGGTGAAAAGGAAAACTAAGATATAATAAAACAATGTGTACACACTTGACAAATGGGGTATTCGTGTATTTGTTTATCTTCATATTACACTTTAATACTATTCAAATATGTGTTTACATGGACAGTAGAACATTACTACTTTATCACTGTATGTTTTAATTTGTTGATATAAATTAAAATTAAATTGTGTACCTGCCATCCTTTCAGCCTGTTATAGAATTTTATATGAAATGTGTATTTCCGTTATTACTATTGTTTCCATTTAACTTGAACAAACTTATAACACCTGTATGTAGATGAACTATTTTTAAATTTGGATTTAAAAACTCAGGCACATTAAACATGGTGACAAACTAACATTTTCATAAAAATGTGTACCCACGGGGTAAAATAGGTTGGATATAGATCTGAGGTATAGATATAGTGTGTGTCGTTGTTCTTTTCGTATAGTTGATGTGTTTCTCTCAGTTTTAGCTTGTAACCCGGATTTGTATTTTCTCAATCGATTTATGAATTTCGGACAGCGGTAAACTACTGTTGCCTTTATTTATGGCTCTGTTGATATTTAAGCTATTCAATATTTTGTAACATAGGCAGCAGTTCATAAATATTTATAGTATTTTAAAGATTGAAAAGCCTTTACACCTACTTAAGAATTTAAATAAAAACTTTTACAGTTGGATTTACACATTTGCCTAATGTTGATTCTAGATAGGTTTCTTATAAAAGAGGGACGAAAGATACCAAAGGGACAGTCAAACTCATAAATCTAAAATAAACTGACAACGTTATGGCTAAAAATGAAAAAAGACAAACAATAGTACACATGACACAACATAGAAAACTAAAGAATAAACAACAACAACCCCACCAATAACTAGGGGTGATATCAGGTGCTCCGGAAGGCTAAGCAGATCCTGCTCCACATGTGGCACCCGTCGTGTGGCTTATGTGATAACAAATCCGGTAAATAGTCTAATTCGGTAATTAAGTAAATACAGTAGTTAAATTAGAACAGATCATTTATTCTTTTGTCAAACCATTGATAGCATGACAAGATATCTAAGTGATAATGTCAAACGTAGGTGCACACATATTGTTTTAGGGATGGATAACTAAAACTTTTTAAAACATCACTTCGTTAATATTTTCTAAAATAAGATAAACGATGACAGTATGTGCATTTTGACTATTAATGTCCCGTCTAGAGTTTTCAATTCAAAATATCTGAATAATACTGAATTTGCAAAGATTTAAGATTTAATAGTGTCCAAATCATCAGGTCACTACAATGAAGAAAAAAAAAACATAAAACAAAAGCGTACCTTGGTTGAGGAGTGCGGGCAGTTTATGATTTTTATAGATTAATGTACGCAAAAATAAACAAGTTGAACACAACACGAAGGGTGACACATCAAACAGTGGGGAAAATAACAAAAACCCATGTAACAATCGACAAAAATACAACATAAAGTACGTCAATATCTAAGAACGGAGAAACTGAAACCTCATATGACTATTGACAAAACATCAAGTAAATACAGCCTCCAAAACATAAAATTGCAAAATACACGAAGCAAAAACGACTTGATACTCGATTCTCAAATCTGACTGGATCCTCAATGCTCTTCAACTTTGTACTTGTTTGGCTTTATAAATATTTTGACATGAGCGTCACTGATGTGTCTTATGTAGACGAAATGCGCGTTTGACGTACTAATTTATAATCCTGGTACTTTTAATAACTATGTACATGTCTAATCACTTCTGAAGACACATTGTTGATACTGACAAAAGTTAAGATTGATTGCGCAATAACGAAAATAATAATTGTTTAAATTGAAAACTTGAAATCTGCAGCTGGCATGTCACTAACTACAAGTAGTTTTTGTTGATTTATGTAACATTATCAATTTGCTAAGCTTCCTTTGTTACCTTTTCTGACATCGGACTCGATCTCCCTTTAAACTGAGTTATACTAGAGCTTTCTTACAAATTGACGAAAGGTACGTAAGCTTGACGAATCACACGTAAGACTCGTTTTAGGGATCCTTTATTTTGACACATTTATACAATAGTCGTGGAACTTCGGACAATAATCGTGCATGCTACGACACTTATTAAATTGGATTTTTCTTGAGATATATTTAGGATTTCGGGACGTACGATAGGTTAGAATATGATTATTGATACCACCAGGTCGGAGGAGGTAACACTACAAAGTGTTCTAAATATAGAGTTGTCAGACGAAAAAAATGTCCCCTAGAAAACTAAAAACCGACCCCTGCCCCACTTTTAATATTACAATGTTGCACTGTTTAACCCAAGAAAATATCAAAGCAAATACAAATGTCTTCTTCCCTAACAGAAAAACAAATACTTCCTTGATTCATAATTTGCAACGCTTAAAATACTAAAATGAAAAAAATAGGATGATCTTTATACTATTCCATATGCTGGTGCTCATTTCATAACTTTTGAACCATCGCCTTAATGTGATATATGATACACCGGAGCAATGGAACGGTTATTTTAGCGTATAACTGCGTTTTGCCTAAGTCCTGAACATTCATGAAATATTAGCCACTGGACGATAAGTGACAACTTCGTGTCTATCTTCCAAACATGTGTACTGTTAAATCGTCATTATAAAATCCACAATATATATGGTGTAAAGCTGTAGATTCATTTCTTGATATACAAAGTCTTTTTTTTTTTTTTACATTTATTCAACATTACTTTTTAAAATAATTGTATCATCATTTTATGGCAAATCTCGATATTCCACTTTGATAATTTGCTGAAAGTGTACTGTAACAAATAAAAATAAATGTGAATCTTGTCGTTAAATTTAGACTAACGATCTTCAATAATGTCATTGAATTGTTAATCGTGAAACTCGTGCTTAAAAAAATCCCGCGGAAATGTGTGTACTCGTGGTTTACGTAAATAACGTATCGGACGTAAGTGAATTTGACACTTTTTTCTCTGTTAGATTATATTATAATCGTGTATTATTTGCGATATTATTTTTTTTTTTAAATAACTTGATTTAGAAAAGAATGCTGTTTTACTGGATAAAACAAAGACTCTTTTAACTGTTTTTGTAAAAATGAAATACGTGCTCCCTTTACGTTCGTTCGTACCTTTCGTCAATTTGTAAGAAAGCTATACTGTGCGTATTGCTGTGTGTATGATTATTATAAATTGACTAGAAGAATAGGGCGTTCAGATCTCACAAAACAATTTTAATCCCTCCGCGTTATTGCACCTGTCCAAAGTCAGGATCTTCTATCTCTTGTTAGTCTTGTTAGTTCTTTAATTATAGTTCATTTATGTTCATTTATGTTTGGAGTTTAGTATGACGTTCATTTTCAGTGAAGTAGAACACTTATTAATTTAAAAGCCAGCTGAATCCCGCCTCAAGTTGCAGAATTTTCTCGCTGTGTTGAAGAAAAATTGGTGAACTTCGACTGTTTAAAGTTATGATACACATGTGTTTAACACTGTTGCGCATGTCCAAACTATTTATAGACATTAAGAGCGATTTGTATGCACTACCAAACATTTCTCAGGTATTTGATGGTTAAGGCGAAAATGTTGTTAATCCCGGAGAAACATCAATTGTAACTGCAGATTAGCCACTTTTGGAAATGCCTAATCAGATTCAGTGGGAATGGCCTGATTTGTAAGTAAAAGATAAGTGTATCGTCATGTTTGGTGGATTGCACATTGCAATTACTTGATATATTGCGTGATAGGGGATGGACATTTTGTCTTACTGAAGCCAATATTGCAAAACCAAGAACAGCAGATTCTTTTTATGTATTTTCAAATGTACCTAGAACTAGACAGGCGTATCAGACAACCGCGTGTATTTTGCTTGAATTGTTTATTTCGGATTATGAAATCTCAACTCAGAATATATAATTATGTCTTGACTCTGTGGAGTTCAAGGATTTAAAAGACTGGTGTAAGGAAATAGAGTCATCTCGACCACAGTTTAATTCCTGGCGTTCAATTATGAATTAAGAGCTTCTTCTGATTTTGGTAGTATGCTCATTTCATGAGTGAAATTTCGTACTTTCCAAAAAGTCCATATAAAGCACGAAAGCGTATTGTTTTAGGTCTTGATCGTGTAAATAATGCTAGATCGTTACCGACCGTCTCCGAGATTTGACTTTCCTCCCCGAACATCATCCACAGGTGGCAATGGAATTTGAAAATGAAAATTTCACTGTCCGTAAGACCAGCAAATGTCTTTCTTATAACACAATTGATCAGACATAAAAACAGAATAATGCAATTGTGAAGGGCGATGTTGGTGACATAGGATTAACCGAAGATCCCTTTTAGACAGATGGATGGTAGCTGGATCAGGAGTCAGTATACTACGCGATGAGTTTGAAAGATCTAGTGGTTTGTGTCATTCCACAACAGACGAACAACATAATGAAGACTCTACGAAAACACAAAAAGATTTCTTTAAACAGCTTTAAAGGCATTGTAAAGTGATGAACGAGTTTGGAAATTCATTTCTAGAAGAGTCGTCAGATTTGTAAAAAAAATACTCCATTTAAGAAATTGTTGATTCGGAAACAGGTAAGATATGTAAATAAACTTCAAGTTATTGGTCCAAACAAAACGAAGATCTTTGAAGAAAATGCAAATCGAAGGAGAACCTGCTTTTTATAACCAAATGAAAAAAAAACTTCCTATTTTGGCCACAAAATTAAACTGGAAATGTCTTTGTCAAAAACAAAGTGATTTCGATATCTTTTCTAGGCTTTTCATTTCTTATCACAGTAGACAGTTTTACTTGGAATATTTCTTTATCCATAAAAACTAAACTGCTACTCCGTCTTTATCTTAGGATGTCACTTGAAATAGTGGTATTAAATCGCTGCAAATGGGTTTACCTGAAACATTCTGCGATTTGCTGATCCAAATTCGGACGCATTTATCGTTGGTGGGGCAGCAATGGTTAATACCAGGGCACAAAGTTGGGCAAAAATATTTCATGATTATGCTAATGATGTCATACTGTCCTATATAAAATCGTGCATCGATAAGTATTTAAAAGTAGACATTATATTTTATGTTTACTAAATGAATAATTTAACGACTGTGACCAGACAAATGCAAGGTTCTTGTGCCAGATGGAAAGGTGTTGGTTCTGGTAGAACACCAAGGGTTTGTAGTAGTTTTCTCTGTGAAGATGACAACGAAACGAAATTGTTCAAGTTTCTTGCTGACAAAATTGCTTCTTAAGAGACTAATAAAAATGTGGTGAAAATATTCTTTTCAATTTCAATAAAGATACTTCCTATCTACCTCCTTATTATTATGAAGAAGCAGATACACGAATGTATGTCCATGTTCGGCATGTTTATGAAAAGTGTTGTAAAATGTAATTTTATGTAGTCCTGGCACTGATGAAAAGTTTCAGGAATTGCAGCAATCGCAAAATTAGATAGAACAAATTGTGATAGGTTATGGAAGGAATAACGTCTTTTGATGGCTTCCTGTACGTGACATATCAAATGCGTTTGGTCCCTGTGTAGTTTCTCTTACTTTCGTCCATGCATTCAGTGGATGTGGCACTTTGTGGAATTGTCGTGAGAAAGGAAAGATGTCAGCTTGGCTTACAATGGAAGGTTTTCCAGATGTAAAGGACGTTTTTTTTCGGCTGAAGTATGAAGTGAGGCACGATGTGAATTGTTTGTCAGGAAGCAGCGGCATTGTGATGCAATTCCGCCTACAAAAGGTTCTTTTCCAGAGAACATCAAAAGATAAGTATATCAAGGAGGAGTTGTTTGGGCTCAGCCTGATTCATGTATTCTACAGGTATATGTACCAAGTCATGAACACTGGGGTTGGATGAAAGAAAAAATGACATTTGGAAACCTAAATGGACTTCTTTGACTGCCGTTGCATCCTCGTGTCAGGAAATTTTGAAATGCGGAGGCGAAAACACAGCTGTGTTGGTAACTGTAGATGCTACAGTTCTGGCCTTCCTTGTACGGGTTGTTGTATTGGCAACTATCAGATAATTAAAAAGATAAGCAACCTGTCTTTCTAACCAAACTAGGCATTTAATATTAACAAAGAGTGTTATCACTTGTTAATTTGATGGAAATAATAAAAATATTTTCTTCGTATTTGCCGCTATTTTTAACCGGAAGTCACCATTTTTTTTCCATTTATATGTTGTTTTTAACGTTTAATCATAACTTACATTGGATTATACCTATCACACATCTTTCAAGGGTTTACATCCCTTGTGAAGTTGCTTGAAATTATAAAAAATGATTTTTTTTACTTTTTTGACCGGCATTTTGAAACCGGAAGTCACCTTTAGTTTCATTAATGTATTATCTAGTCGTAATTTAAGAACTGTCATTTACTTTTTATCAAATCTAAAATTGTGATTTTACATATAACGCACCTTTCAAAGGATTATCGAATTATTGCTAATTTGTAATGACGCCATTTCCGAAATGTGTGGTGGCCATTTTTAAAAAATGATTTTTTTTCTAGCCAGCAGCGGATTTTTACTAAGTATCATTTAGTCAACCTTTATACCAAATTTCATGCTTGTATCACGATTTGCACAATTATGTCGGACTCCATAATATCTCCCACTATATTTTTAAGTATTTGAAATATACAATAACGTGTTTTTGAATTTATACTTCAATCCTTAAGGAAAACTCTATTGATTTTAAGGAAGTATTAATCCTATTTGAAAAGAGGGGCATAAGATACCAGAGGGTCATTAAAACTTATAGATAAAAAAAAAACCGACAACACCATACCTTAAACAAAAGACAAACAATAGTACACAAGACACAACATAGAAAACTTAAGACTAAGCAACACGAACCACATCAAAATTCCGGGTAATATCCGGTGCTCCGGAAGGGAAAGCAGATTCTGCTTAAAACGTAGATACCGTTGTGTTCAAATGCACACACGAAGTCTCATGATAATGTGTTATAGAGTAAAACGTAAATTATAATGCAATTTGTATGTTACATTTTTTTTCATTGGCTAAAATCCACAGTTGATCAGGCGTAACTAAGGAAGGACCCGCCATTTTGAATTGATTGGATCAACAAATGTTCGATTACTACAATATTATCGGAAATAAAACTACCTCGAATTCGCCGTTTAAATGTGATTTAACGGAATTATACATTATTTCAAGCTCTAAGATATTATTTCTTTTTGTAATGCATTACAATCGGAATAACAGTACTGTAGCTGAAGAGTTCCCACCGGTAAATCGACACTTGGTGGTGGCAACTCTTCAACTACAGTGCTGTTATTCCTTAAGTATAAGCCTTACGAATCTTAATGTAAGTGTTCCAAAATATTCACACAAATGCAAAACAATGCAGTTTCAAGTAAATTTTCAAATTTAATACATCTGTGATTATCGTTGTCTATTTTGACGAAAGAACATTTGTCAAACGAATTTGAATTAAATCTCTCTTTTTTGTATAACATTCGCATAACATGTATTTATACGACATTTTACGTTGAATCTATTACTTCTTCAATAAAGAAAATAATTACTACAGTCATTTAACATAATCTGCATTTTCGTCTTCTTAAAGGAGAAGGTTCAGTAAGACCCCTTTGTAGCAGTTTTACAGAATAGTTAAAATGTAAACTTTTAGCTATTTATTTGAAAGTAGAATCCTTCTGCTACATTAGAACAAGCTTTTTTTGAAAATACAATGTGCATATATCCGGTAGTAGCATCATTAAGTGATGCTAAATTACTGAAATCTTAACAGTTTTAGAATTTTGGTTAAACTTTAGACAGTTTACGTCTTAAATGAAAGAGGCCGCATTTGTGTTCATTCTTTATATTGACATGCAAGTTGTATTTGATAATAATAAATAACATATATAAAAGTTGAGGATGAACACGAATGCGGCCTCTTTCATATTTGACAAAAAAACATCTGAAAAGTGACGTTTTTTTAGCATGTTTGATAGATTTTTCATATCTAAGCCTGAATCGGGGCGTTTTTAATGACTAAGGCAGTTCAATTTTTTCACGTAAACTCATTGAATTAATTGAAATAGACACTTAGGTGTTTGAAAAGTGTCCCAAAGTGACCTACTCCTTTAAGATTGTGTGAATATTGAGATATAATTAAACTCATCATAGATACCAGGACTAAATTTTGTATATACGACAGACGCGCGTTTTGTCTACAAAAAGACTCACCAGTGACGCTCCAATCCAAAAAAGTTAAAAATGCCAAATAAAGTACAAAGTTGAAGAGCATTGATGACCATAAGCGAGTCCACGACTGTCAATCGGTTCATCGAGAGAAATGATCGTGAAAAAATACCTAACGCTGGCCAAGCATTGTGATACGATCTTGAAAGATCTGGTATCGGATCGTGAATGAAATTTATTGAAGTTTTATTTTAAAATATGCAGTTCTTTAAAAGAAAACACAAAAGGCGCAACACAAGTCTATGAAATTTATCAAAAAAGAAAACGTTTATTACCTACAGTATAATGACTGCATTCTAATATATAATTGCTAATTTGAAACTGAATCTTTTGCTCGACCGATAAAACAATAAAAGTAAAGTTTTTTCCCTTAAAACCGTTCACTTTATTTTTAAAAACACTGAATTTTGCTTATTGTTCATTAAAATTGATCGTGAAAGACAATGCGTGACCAGAAAGACGCAGGAAGTTTGTGTGTGTTTAAATACTTGTAACACTGAATGACATTTGCCCTTTTAACATTGATAGACCTGAACAACAACTGTCAAGACCTTTATGTTTTTTTTTATCTATAATAGTTGAACATGTATGTCTTGCAAACTTACCAAAGTCATGGAAAGATGTTCGCATATTCATTGAAGGTGTATCCGATCAACGAGAAATTCAGAAAAACAAATCTGGTAAATCAGACTTATTATAAAGAATATAGTATACGTTTCTTAGGGCGCATTAGATTTGAGCGCATTATGGGATATGTTTCTGTTTGCGCGCCGCCTTTGCTTATATTTTCTAATATTTCAGAGTAAATATCACTGTGTTCCATTATTAGAAAAAAATACAATGTAATGAATAACTGTATTCAGTTTGTAAAATTACACCAGGACAAACGCATAAACAAATCGGCCAGGGGAAGGGGTCATTTGTTGACGATTGAATTAATCCCCGTAAAGACAAAACAATAAGGTCAGGGGATATTTCAAAAAGATGCATAGTAAAAAACTGCAAAGGTATTAATTTTTCTTGAGTATTTGGGCATCCGGCAAAAATCAAGCTTACTACGTATATTTTTTAGCATGTTTTAACTTGTGAAATTAGTACTTTTAATTTAAAATGAGATTTACTATTTTCGGCGTTTTTATTTGTATATTGTTCCAGGACTTAGTGCGTGTGCGTAATACAACGGATCTCTCCTCTTCCAAAAAAAAATAGTGAATGAACATATAAGTATTATCTAACTTACTAACAAGAGTTTACTACACATATGTTGTAAAGGTTAAAAAGAAGTCATTTGTCGTTTATGTTAACAAATCTCGTATCGACAGGAAGTATTACGTGTTTGTTTTTCGTAATCTTAAAATTTGATAAAATGTAAATAGAACAAATAGCTCAAATTGTAATTGTTATCTTTACCTTGTTTCTTTTAAGTGTATTATTTTTTTGTACAATTGTTTTATTGTTTACTTCATAAATAAGAAACTTGAGTTACATGGGTAATGTCATAGGTTAATATTTGTTTTGTATTGTTTTGTATGACTCGTTATATTTGTGTTAAAATACAACTTTAAACTTTTGAAAAACATTATCATTTTTATAATCTAACAGTGATACTTAGCAGTTTAATAGAAGATTTTTTCGAAATGATTTGCATTCAATTTCTATTGGTTATTTGGATTGTTTGTGTTAGTTCTTATGTGTTACCGAAACCTTGTGATATTGCATTTACTAAAAAGGAAGTAAGATGTTATTGCAGCTCAAATAATTTAACAAATGTACCAACAGATTGTCCATCAAACACAACAGATTTGTATTTGTCTAACAATAATCTGGAAAGTGTATCTACGAAAGCTTTCATTAATTATACACAGCTAAGATATCTGGATATAAGTGATTGTAACTTGAATTCAATCGACAAATCAGCGTTTGAAAATTTACCACATTTAAAAAAACTGAGTTTATTCGATAATCCAATGAAAACGTTTCAATGGAATATATTTGCACCACTTTTTGAACTACAAGTACTTCAGATATCACATGACTTGTTGTCAACGTATCCAAGAGAATCGTGGTCGGATGTTTTACATTTAACAAAGGTGTTTACTTATGGTTGACCGTCAAATGGATCATTTGCAGAGATATTTTCTGTGATGAAAAGTCTGAAGTATTTACATAGTGATATACAAATTCATGTTCTACGTTACTGTACGTGTCATGCCTTTGATAAAACCCCATTAAAATATCTAGAGATAAAAGGTAAATTAATGACGATAGAAAAAGATACTTTTTCACCATTACGATTTCTGTCTTGTCTTGTTATTCCAAATGCACGTTTCCTTAAACTGTCAAATACTTTGCCAGCGTTGCACGTGTTTGAAAATCGACAAATGGACGAACTAGATTTAAACAATAATTTTAGAGTACATGGTGAATTCATTATAACAACTGATTTATTTACATATATCGGTAACATTTGTGTAAAGAAGTTGTCTTTGACCTTCAATGGCATAAGAATTATCAATGCCGACGCTGTTCAGAAGATGAAATACAAACATTGTTTGGAGAGTTTAAACTTAAGTAACAATGACTTTGATTTTCACCAACTTTTAACAATATGGTTTTTCAATTATTTACACATCTGAGGAGGTTAGACATGTTGGATAACAACAATCAATTTAGTCAAAATAAAGTTAAGGTAGATGGAATAAAACATACACGTGATAATACTGATCTATTTGATAACAAATCCTTTAACATTGTTCCCTCATATTATCCTCAAGATATTGTATTATGGTTTCCGTCGACACTTGAAATCCTGAATATATCTTGTATCAAAATAGTAGGGAACCCAATCAACAGCCTTACATTGAAGGGAATCAAAGACCTGCAAATAATTGATTTAGCATACTCTTCATTGTTTGACTGTAATTACACAGTTAATGGACTTCAGAACATGAAAATACTTAATATTTCACATTTCAAATGCGTACATTTAAATCACAACCTTCTTCAATCTGCCGTCAATTTGGAACAGTTGATAAATGGAAAGCTCTTTACTAAGTATCGGCCTTAAATATGATCACTACAGTAAATTCCTCCTTGGACTCAAATGTTTGCAGTATATAGACTTTTCAAGAAATGCATTTACAAACCGATTCAGAATTTCAACATTTAAAAGTCAATTAAACAGTTTACAATCTTTGATACTTGAAGAAAATTTATTCACAAGCATTCCATTATGTCTGGAGGACTTTACAAGACTAAGTTTTCTTAATATCAGAAACAACAAAATAGCCTACTTGACAACTAAAGAAATTGACGCCATTAAAGTGCTATTTGAAAAATCAAATAGAACAATAACAGTCTTATTAGAGGGTAACCCTCTTGTGTGTACTTGTGCTTCGTTAAATTTTGTAGAATGGTTATTTACTACTAAAGTGAAACTTGCCAGAAATGGTAGTTATTCGTGTGTCGAAAACGATGGCAATATTACAACAACAAATATCGTCTACAATCACTTGCGAATTATGAGAATAAAATGTGTCACTACAGTATGGTTAATTTTTTCTGCAACTTTGTTCGGTGTGCTTCTTTTATTCATTCTAGTTGGATATCGTTACAAATTGCACGTACAATACTTTTGTTTATTTATTGGAATGGCCAATCCACTTTTTCGGAAGTCAAAAGAAGAAGCACTTGAATATGATGCATATGTAGCTTATTGCGAGGGCGACTACACATGGGTATATGGACCTTTGCGCATATTTCTCGAAGAGAGACGATATTATAAACTTCTGTTGTTAGATAGAGGGGATGTCCTTGCTGGAGAACATAGACTTTTTGCTGATTTCAAAAGAGTTTGTGAACAATGATTGGGCATACTATGAAGCGACTGTTGGAATTGAACATTTCCTGGGATTACAAGCAAGAATAATTGTTATAAACCTGGAAAATATAACCAAAACAGAAATACCGCAATGTGTTCTTCAAATGATGTCATTGGACGCCAACGACCACATTCGTAAAACAGACATATTAAATGAAAATAACATTTTCTGGAAATGTTTGGATCACGCCATGAAACGATAATGAAGGACAGTGTCGTTATAGCTTTTTTTCAATTGATACTATTCAACAATTTCATTTTTTTGCATTGCACAGATTTCTGTTTTTATCATTGAAAAAGCTCTAAAGGATCTCCCTTTGGTGCAAAAATGTAATTTTTTTTGCATTAAAATTCAAATATCTTTTTTAACTCATCGGTGACCTATATTTTTTTATTTTTTTTATCAAATAAGCTGTACATGCTGTACTTAAACTAATCAAATGTAAAATTTTAACGATTTCTGTAATTGAGTTCTTTTTTTATTTCGATAATATCTCTATTTTTCCTTTTAGCTCAATAGAAAAAGAATACCTGCACAAAAATTCAAGCTATTTCGAAGGCAGATCATGGGCTTAAATGAACGGTGACCCCACTACTTTATTTTATTTTTCTACTAAGCATAATTATTATGATAAAGTTCATTTATATAAAAAATAGTAAAATCCTATATTTAAAAAAATATGAATGTATACACGCGAGCGCCGTTAAGACTGTGAAAGACCAAATACAAGTTAGGAACTGAAGATGCATGTATACTCATTGGCAAAAAGCAAATCAATACAAAATTGAGAATGGAACAAAATGACACTCAGTACAGATCTAACAGAACTCGCAGTTATTGGCAGCTAGTTCATAGACAATAACATGAAGTAAAAAGCTTCTAAGACTAAAAGTAGCATCTTTTTGTTAAGACAAAAAAAGTACAATAAAACTTTAAACATCATCAGCTTTTTTATATCAATATGTGCTCCCGTTAACGTGTACCGATACATGTTTATGTAATTTCAAATATCCATTAACAACCAATTAAATTGCATCATTCCAAAAGAAGAGTGTTGTTAATCTGCTAAATAATTGTGGGTAGATCTCATAAGAGTAATACCAGACGAACTTTGGAGGGGGAGGGATAGAATATATCAGGGTTTTTTCATCCATCTTGCATGTTTATTTATTTCTTTGTATTTCTCATTATCATATCAATAATGTAAGACAATATCAGGATTCTCATGAGGGTCTACAACTGGTTACTGAAGAAGGTTTTTAGTAATACAGCGCATGCCTACACTTTATTGGGAAGTGCTTACTTCGTTTCTCTGTGTGGAACATTTTATTGTTGTGTCGTTGTTCTCCTCCTCCAATATTTCATGCGTATCTCTCTTTTTTAGTTTGTAACCCGGATTTGATTTTTTTTCTATCGACTTATGAGTTTCAAACAGCGGTATACTACTGTTGCCTTTATTTAGAAATATTTGGCGGCAAGGACTCCTTACCCGAAGTATTCTAACAGTCTGTATAATTAATCCTGTATGAAACGTACAACTCTGCCACGAGGAGAATGTTGTTACTGGATTGAATACGAGATCTGTCAATTCAGTTGAACTGCCGAAATAATGATGTACCTACTAGATAAAATCAAATTGATTTAAATATATGTATTTGACTAATAAAAGATGTGATATAACAGCAAACGAAATGCATATTGAGTTGCATAGCTATCCGTTTGTATTGTTCAATATTCTTTTATAATTTACCGGTTGTAGATACTAGAACGAAAATAGAAGAGCAGATTCCTTAATATAGATTGATTGTCAATGTGGTAATTTGTCGTTAGTTTCGATGTGATTATAATAGTTTCAAGCTCTCTGTCTGTGTAGAACGTTGTTAAAGACGGAAAATTCAAATTAATTTTTCGAAACAAAGTTTATAATGAGTCTTGTGTAGACGAAACGCGCGTCTGGCGTACTAAATTATAATCCTGGTACCTTTGATAACTAATGATAAAGTTTTAAAATGTTCTAAAAGGAATGTATAAATATATTTCTAAAGAAAGATAAAATATACAGAAAACACCTTTAAAAAAAGAAGAGAAAATTTTATTATAATTTTATTGTAAACTATTTTCTGGTACCAGTATATCCTGGATATCTGTCAAATAAATGTTCTCGTGTCAAGCGCTGTTGGAAATGTAGCCGTGATGTTGCTATACATAGAAATGGAAAGTTCACAATTGCACAGACTTTTAAAAGAGGGACGAAAGATACCAAAGGGACAGTCAAACTCATAAATCGATAATAAACTGAAAACGCGTCCATGGCTAAAAAATAAAAAGACAAACAAACAAACAATAGTACACATGACACAAGTGACGCAAAAAAAGCTGAATTTCCAACCGTTATACCATCATGCTTGTTACGAGAATTAATTAAATTATGCAAATGAAACTGCATGAGGTTTGCGTTTCAATCAGTTTTATTCCAGACTTAGACTCCGAAATATGGAAATTTGGGACTATTTTAAATTCTGTCATCTATTTTACATACCTACGGACGGGAGGGTCTAAAACACGGAAATGAAAAATGAGTGTATTATAACTAATATCTTTGGAACCGCTAAAGCTAAATTAATAAATAAAACTGAATTTGAAAGCTAATATAATAGTCTATAAGATTAAATAAAAATTTATATATATTTGAATATGCTTTTTTACCGAAAAGTTGACCGGAAGGCTTTCTTAGTGCCACTCTGGCAACACATTTTTGAACATTAAAACTTAAATTCACGAAAAAGCATATAACCCGGTCAAAGTCTGTAAATTGACTCTTAAAGATATTCAAATGACAAATAATATGATATAAAGAAAAAAATGTATATTACTATAAAAGGACAAAAAGTTGATCGGAAGACCCCCTTGTACACAAATATTGGAGTGAAATTTTCAACTTTGAATTTAAATTCACAAAAATATAAAAAGCCCGGTCAAAGTCTGTAAATTGACTCTTAAAGACATTTAAATGACAAATAATATGATATAAAGAAAGAAAGAAATGTTTTACTATAAAAGGGCAAAATGTTGACCGGAAGACCCCCTTGTATACAAATATTGAAGTGAAATTTTAAACTTTGAATTAAAATTCACAAAAATATAAAATGCCCGGTCAAAATCGAAAACAAGATTCAAAAAGACAATTTAATAACAAATGATATGATATAAATAAAAATATATGAAACTAAAATTGCAAAAACTTGACCTGTGGCCTAGCTTGTGTCTTAGTCTTGACCCCCTTTTATGAAAAAAAAATAATAACTGAAACTAGATATAAAAAAAGAATCTAAATCTTCGTGCAAAGCAAAGAACTTGCTATTTTTATTTCATTTAATTTAATTTCTAAATCGGGAATATCAAGTAAAACAAAGAGTTTGTTAGCTGAACCGTGAAGTCATTGTTAGGTAAGGTATACTACCCTCCTTTTAAAGTAGCTTAGTCCTACAGAGAGATAGATTTTTTATCTGTTGGGCTAGTCTACTATTAAAGGAGGGAAGTTTACCTTACCTAACAATGACTTCACGGTTCAGCTAACAAGCAAGCTAACCAAAGATATTACCATTATAGCTACATACTGACTGAAATCTGCTGTAATATATACAAGAAGACAGAGATTTAGTCAAAAAAGGTTCACATAAAAGTATTTATTTTTCGTGCAACGTTGATTAGGCAGCAACCATTTGATTTTCGGGGGGGGGGGGGGGGGGGGCTATGGTTTTTTTTGGAAAAAAAAGTTTGTTTCTAGTTTTTGGAGAAAAAAATAATTTGTTTTTGATTCTGAGAAAAAAAATGTGTTTGTTTTACCCTCAGCTGCCACTATATGTAATGCTAAAATTGAAAGAAAAGAATTGTTTTCGACTTGTCACGAAAAAAAATAGATTGTTTGTTCAACGTGAAATTATGTCTTATTTCACGTTTTTTTCGTGCAAGCACCCCCCCCCCCCTTTTTCCACCCTCAACTATGTACTTCGCAGAACCAGACGAAATACTGCTAACAGTTGCTAGATAGGACCATCAATTGAGGTTCTTCGGGAAATAAATAACCCGGCCATGCAACATTTGAACAGGTGAAAATAGGCACTATTGTTAAAAGGACAAAGGTGGGGTTCCAACTATATGTCCCCTTCAAATGCATTGATCAGCCAAAAAAAGAGGGTTCCAACCCCCGAATCCCCCCCCCCCCCCCCCCCCCCCCCCCCCCCCCCCCCGATCTGCCACTGGTACAGTCACTGGGGAAAATGGGAAGAACCCCTGCCTTCTATCCCACAACAACAACAACAGAAAAAAAAGAGTATTCCTAGTAAATAATTCACTTTATTGGTGGTGCTCCTAAAGTATAAGGGATATAACTGTAAACATCATATTCTCCGTTTCTCTCCCTTCACATAATTTATCTAAACTTGAGCATGTGAAACACAATTATAATAATGGGACGTTTTTTGTTCTATTTCTCATATGTTGGCACTCGTTACAGGTAACTTTAGCATCAAAAGATATAAATAAATATACATATTGTTAAAAAAATATAGCAACACATGTCGAATAGCATCAGATATGAATTCATGACAACTCGGCAACTGGCAATGACAATAATAAATAAGCTTTATTTAGAGTCGGCAGGGTATACAAACATAGACAAACATAAGCTTTTAACCGACAATGTCCAATCGCATCACTTTTTCACCAACTTGATCTCCCATTCTTCATGTTCTTGTTTACCAACTCGCCCAACTAATGTAAAAGTGCAAAAATCCCATTGAAAATTGGTCTGACATCTCTCTCCACTATTTGCTATAAGGCAGCAACCATTTGATGTTTTAGGACAAAAAATTGTTTTAATTTTTTTTGAATTTTTTTTTTTTGGCTCTTGAAAAAAATGTTTGTTTCACCCTTGAGTCCTCAGCTAATTTTTTCATGTAATGCTAAAAGTGGGTCTCTTTGGGGTCTAAGCATGATGCAGGATTGCCGACTTTTTGTAATCATGACACGTGAAAACAGGAAAAGAAGTCTAGCAAGACATGGGAATTTACAAAAAAAATGAGAATTGCTTACGTACATTTGTATATATAGTGTAAGTGGGATACAGGAATGTGACAAAACAGTAAGCGGCATCTGGGATCAGAACCCCCCAATGAGACCCCCCTTAAATTGAAAGAAAAAATGTTTTTAACTTGTCGCCAAAAATGCTACAAGGGGGAAGCTTTTTCTCCTTATTTTTTATATTCTGCTATCATACATTTCATAGAACATTTCGTAGGAAATACTTAAGTAAACATATAGTTATAAGTACAGTAGATGAAATTATTTTTAATACTGTAACCACAAATTATTCACTAAAAGAGAAGCCTTTTATGTCCCTCTCTGCAAAGCGGCTTAAATTTAATTTTTACGTAAGGAATTATTGAAACCTCCTTGGAGACGGTAAACTTTTATATGAATTAATGGTAGAGAGTCTTATAACATGAACACTAATGCGGCGTAAAGCAACCAACAATCAATCAATATAACATGAACACTTTAGGGACTTCTGCAGAAATTTATTGATCGACATGTTTTGGTGCCTAGGGCACCGTCATCAGGATAAAAACAATACATACATGTAAAATCATGCGTAAGTTCAAAATCGGGTTGTAAAAATTTTAAACGTCACGATGTTACAATGGTAAGTAACGTTATTAATAGCAACTGAAAGTGAAAGTGAAAGTTCATTTTATATGGATTGTTCATTCTGCTTAAATGCTTCAATTACTCATTTCTTATAACATTTCTACCATAAATGAGTGAAAGTTACCCCATTATTTTTATTTATTTGCCTGAAAAATTGAAATTTTGTGGAAATAAGAGGTAAAGATAGACCAAAAGAGACCTTATAAGGGAACAGTCATTATTTATCAGCTGAGGGGGTCGGTGCATTTTAGGGGGGGGAGGGGTCATTGGCAAAAATATCATACCATCAAAAAATGTTTTTTTATGGGGGGGTCACACAAATTAAAGTTTTTATGTCTGACTAGTATATAAATTGTTGAGGATATTGAAGTGAGTGTGCAATCTGTGAAATAATGTCTGTCATTATTAAATCTTTGATAGTGTAAAGCACCAGCAGGATGTCTAATCTCTCAAGGTAGTGAATCTGATCACTCCTTTATATATCACAGTCATCTGTTATGGTTCATTATCTACAGGATGTGTAAATTTACAATCAAAAGATTAAGAACTGTATGAAACATTTTGACCACTGGAAACAGTTCATGAGTTGGAAAAGTTTCTGAACATGCATGTTCAACTTTCTATAGTGTTTAAATCATTTTGATGCCATTTTTTCAGATAGAAGGTGTGTATATATTATTAAATCATTTGGTATATTATTAAATCATTTGGTAATTAATAATAGATATATATATATTGTTATGCCTTTTTTGTGTGTATGGCTCTGATCTGGTTCTGGTTTAACATCTAAGAATTGAAATAGTTAAATTCATATTTATGATTTATGTCAACATTATTGTATCAATTATAAAAATCCTTGTAATACATTACTTTGCTCTTCGTGGGCCCTTGAATTGGAATAAAACAAATATCTTATAATTATTTTATGAAATTATTATCATTGCCTTTTTCTCTTTTCTTTATATTTTAACCCCCAATATTCTCTATTCTTTATTTTTTTCTATTTTTTCTATTCTTTGTTTTTTTATTTTCTGTTAATTTGACCCTTTCTTCTTTATTCCTTCAACCCCTTTAAGACCCTCGTAAGAATACTTAATGGGCACCATGGCATTCACACATACAAAACAATACACTTTATGATTTTGAAAAAAAAATCCACCTGAAATAAAAATTAGTGATATTTGCAATCTGTTATTCCAGTTGCACTTTCTATATTGGGATCCTGATTTGTTTTCCTTTCTACCTAAGTAAATAAGGTATAAAGGTAAAATAGAATTCAGAGACAAATGCCTGTGATTGGGATTGCAATACAAATAACTATATAACAGTATGGGGACTTACTTAAACAAGTGATTTTCTAAATCACTGATTTAAGTAACATTATTTCCATAAAGGTTGGAAGTTAGAGTTGTCTTTCTTTAATAATCACCTATTTAAGTAGTACAAATTAATCACTAGAAGAAGTGATTTAATTTTATTGTAGCTTTAAATGTAAAATACTAATGATCCAGGGACTAATTATGTTTCTAAACTTATCAGAACCAACATCTGTGTTGTCTAGGATGATCAGGTCATTTCAGGTGATGACCTTGTACTGAATCTAGGATAATGACATAAAAATCACTTGTTTAAGTATCAGACCTCAATTTCCTTCCCAAAAATCACTTCTTTAAGTATCATTCTTTTAATAACCCCATATAATTTCAACAACCCCCAACAGTGAAATTTTTATCGCAAACTGTAGAATTTTATTACATAATCTGAAAGATGAAACCTTGAACTTCACAGGAAAAATACTCCCACTGCTGTGAAAAATCTTTTAAGAAAGTATCAGTTCATTATATAAAGCCATTATTATAGCATTTTTTCAACTAAAATAGAATTTTCAGCTAAATGATAGCATCAAAGGCATAAACCTTGCTACTTAAAAGAAGCCAAAAGTTCCTATTTTTTAATTTTACTAATTAAAAGAAATTATTTAAACCTATGTGTTTAAAATTTTGAAAAAACTACAAAATCCCAATTTGTGACAAAACCTCGAATTTGCTACTCAAATAAGTGATTTAAAAATCACTTATTTCAGTAAGTCCCCTGACTGTATAATGAGAAAAATTAAAATCCAAGAAAATTATGTTTCCTCTTTTTTTTTTTAATATTTTATCTTGTTCATTTACAAATAATTCTGTGACAGCAAATTAAATGTATATTTATTCATTATAGAGAATAAAAATCATTATTGAAAGTTAATCTATATAAAATTTGTAGAATTATTAGTTGTAGGAAAAAAATTGGATTAATGAATCTTCTGTGTTTTTTTTTCTTTTTTCGATCGTCATCCCATTAATTTTAATTAGCACATGCTCATGTATATAAACATATTTGACATATAGTGCCTTTGATAGCTTTACTATTTAAGGATTAACATTGTCAAAGTTAGGATAACAATATGTATGGACTATGACTTCATTTTGTACATGAATGTTCAAGTTAAATAACAATACATTTTTTTCTCATTTAAATGCTTATTTTGTCAATTTTCAAGTCCTACATGTATACACATGTCAGATATTCTCATTTTAGAAAAAAAATCAAGAAGAAAAACCCTTTGTTATACTCTGGATTTCCCAAAGCCTGTTACAATGAAGCTGGTAGTACTCACCTTCTCACAACTGTTAATTGATTGGAATTTTTTTTTCGAGGGGGGGTCAAACTTTTCAAACTCTGTTCTTAGGAGGGGGTCATTATATGGTTTTTAAGAATGATGGGGGGGGTTGCCAAAAAAACATTTATGTGAAAAATTTGAACCGACCCCTCAGCTGATAAATAATGACCATTCCCTAAAGAAGACCAAGAGGATCTTTATTTTTTGTACATGTACATAAACAAATGTTCTTCCTAATCTATTTTATTCAGACAACAATGTTGACATAAACGTTCTTCCCTTTTTACAGAGGATGACCTTGAGGTCACTCCGATGTATTGTTATCGCTTAAATTTCCGTCATTCATAAATTCTAGTCAAATTAGTTTTGGGTTTTCAACACCAGTTAAAAAAGTGCATTTTCATACTTGCGATTTCTTTTCTCCGGTTTTACGATGTTTCAACAAAATATGGAATCATTTCAGTTGTTGATTTAGTGGTGAAAATTTGACTGAATTATATCTTAATAAATACGATTTTATATGTTTAATTGGTGTTTCAGAAAGAGGTCAGGTGCTCTTCGTTCATTCATAAAATTATCGTCCATTCATAAATTTATCGTAAAATAAAAATCACTACACAGGTTATGTACGTGTAGTGTAAATGACCACCTGTAATCTAAAAATAGCGGTCTCACTAATAACGACAAGAAGAACTTTTAGCGACAAGAAGCGTCAAGAACGGACAAGAAGAATAAATTAAGCGACAAGAAGACTATTTAGCGACATGAAAACTTCTCGTACCGCATGAGGATGACACATATCAAATGAACAATTATGTGTGGGACTTAGTTTTAAGAAATGATGTCAAAAGTAACACTATGAAAATATTTAAAGTAAGCTGAAATATATATTTATTTTTTACATGTTTATGTCTTGTAAGTTATTTTATTTCTGCCCCATTTTTCAACATTAGCGTCTCGAAAGGTGAAATGTTTTAACTGAATGGTTAATATAAATTAATTATGAAAATAGTTTAAATTAAATAAATAAAAGTAATTATTGCCCAGTTACAAACACTACCAGGGGATAATCCATAATTACCCCCAACTTTAGCCTGGTAAACTTGTTGTCTCCTTGTGAAATATAAAACATATTAAAAATGATTTCCTGCTTAAGTCTTTTATTGATATAAAGTCAAAACCTTCTTGCTTTTCACTAGACAACCATGTCCTGTCAGGTTTAATTCTTATATATGTAGATGAAAAATAAAAGTGTCCCAAAACATTAACATGGCAGCAATTGCTTTTACAGCCTTTAAGGCTTTGATTTTTTTTACAGAAGAGTGTCCACCATGCACTTGCACTGTACTATAATAATAGTAGAATAGAATTATCATATATATAAATAGATGAAAATGATATTTATCGGTCGTCCAACTGTCTATATCAATCTGCTCAGCTCTTAATAAAACTCCATATCACGGCTTTGTGACGTCAAATACGTTGACTTGGCCTTAATAACTTTGACCCGTATATATCAGCGACGTCATAATGTTTGAACCGACGTTGATAAGTTTGACCCAAACTTATCAAGTCAACTTCCGGTTGCTGGTGAAACTAAGACAATACTTCCAAAAGACGCAAATGCAGCCCGATAAATCGATTATCAGTTTATCGGCATATTAATATTGTAAAATATCAGCTGCTCGACATAATATGAAGGCTTTTTGATCTCGTTCGCTGCGCTTACTCGACAAAAAGCTTAATATTATGTCTCGCAGCTGATATTTTACGATATCAACATGCAGACAACCTGATAATCGGTACATACATGCAATCGTAATGTTAATAATATATATAACACAAACCAGTGTATTCTCTACGACTATCATTATACAAGTATAATAGTCCAAGGTATACTGATTTCTTGCACTACAATATAATAGTTATTACGGTGAGGTTGAATTTCCTGTCATTTATTCATCATCCAAGCACGAACTTGTATCAGAAAAAAATATCTCTGTAAATTAACCCAAGTTTCAGGTATAGAGATGTGATCTGTTTCTGTGACATGTGCTTTTGACCATCCACAAGAACCTGCGGTCATCCGATGTTCAGTACTTCAGTACTTTGATTATATTTTTGTATCTACCCCTTTCAATTTCCAAAATATGGTCACTTACCCTTAATTTAGTAAATGTTTTCCTTATTTCAAAGTTATTCTCTTTAAGTAAATAAGGCTCAGTTTCATATCTCTTTTTGAATTTACTATAGAAAAATAATTTATTATTTTCTGTTAACATGGTTATAAAGAATTTAATTTTTTAAAGAACAACTTTTTATAGTTTTCTTGCATAATCTCTTTCATGTGTTTATTCATTTTATAATTTTCTTTTATAAAGTCAATATTTGGTATATCAGATATATTTAAATTATTTTCCTGAGTTATAATTTTTACAAAGGTATACCAAGAATAGGTTACTGGTTCATCCAACATGTACAAAAAATAAAGATCTGAGATTTGAATTTTTGCAGAAAGTTAGAAATATCTATTCCGATATACATGATATAGATAATATGGATGATTTGGATAAATTGGTTTTAGGTCTTTCGTGTCCGTCAATTATGCAGTATGCTGCTCCATTTGTTAAAAAGTCATGGTCACTGAGGAGGGTTGACTCAACAACTGCATGATAGTTACATATATGTATATATATAATGTTTTGTTCTACCTACGATAGTAGAGGGGCATTATGTTTTCTGGTCTGTGCGTCCGTTCGTTCGTCCGTCCGTCCGTCTGTCCCGCTTCAGGTTAAAGTTTTTGGTCGAGGTAAGTTTTTGATGAAGTTGAAGTCCAATCGACTTCAAACTTGGTACACATGTTCCCTATGATATGATCTTTCTAATTTTAATGCCAAATTAGAGATTTTACCCCAATTTCAAAGTCCACTGAACATAGAAAATGATAGTGCGAGTGGGGCATTCGTGTACTGAGGACACATTCTTGTTGTATGATGTATTATGTTGATTTATTATGTATGCCTTTAACCCCATTGGGGTACAAAAGTGCATTTATTCAATAAACTTATATATATATATAAAAAATATTATACATTAAAATGTACTAGATTTTTCTCAAACTATTGAACTGATTATGACAAAATTTGACTGAAATGCTTGAAATAACCAGTATTATAAAGGAAAAAAGTCACATTTAGTTTATTGAACAATAAAGTCTTCTTAAGGTGTAATACCACCAAATCATGGTACGTCACATTCGGTTGCATTGTATACGAAAGTATCGCCGCGATATAGCCTTTTTGTGCTAATGTGGCATAAAGCAACCAACAATCAATCAAGTATACGAAAGTAGGTCTAAAAAAATATTCCCTTGAATTAGACAGTTGTAGGTAATTAATCCTACATTTAATTGCAGTAAAAACATTTCTATGTCATAAACATAAATGTCTTGGGTATTTCAAAACACCATTATTTTTTAGTTAGGATTTCTATAGAATATTTTGTAATCTTAACATGGTGACTAAACCTTGTACACAGATAAAATAAGGGCAGAAATTTGATTGGTTAACTTCCAATGATGGTTATTTTCTTATATGCAATGAAATGTTATGTGATTTTTTTATTCTATAGTCAGATAGTACTGGACAGGATAAAACTTTACTCCTGCCAAGTATTTCTTTATTTGAAATAAAGATAATGTTTGCACCTGTCCTAAGTCAGGAATCTGATGTACAGTAGTTGTCGTTTGTTTATGTAATATATACGTGTTTCTCGTTTCTCGTTTTGTTTATATAGATTAGACCGCTGGTTTTCCCGTTTGAATGGTTTTACACTAGTAATTTTGGGGCCCTTTATAGCTTGTTGTTCAGTGTGAGCCAAGGCTCCGTGTTGAAGGCCGTACTTTAACCTATAATGGTTTACTTTTTAAATTGTTATTTGTATGGAGAGTTGTCTCATTGGCACTCACACCACATCTTCCTATATCTAAGTTCTTCACATTTTGTTGAAAAGTGCAAATTTAACAAATACTAGGCCTAAAATAAAATATTGCTTGTTTCCCCAATCCCGACCGACCCTGCAAAAACAGTGCTACTCATAAAATTTTATTGTCAAATTTAAGTGAAATATTATTTTATCTGTATTCATTTAAGATTTTCAGGCTTGCAGGATCGTCCAATGTTGTTCAAGCTTTTTGGAAAAAATAAAATTATTTCCCTACCTTCTGACCCACATCTGGCTTGGCAGGGTCAGGATTGGGGAAACAAACAGTATATTAATTTAGGCCCTAATACCATTAATAGGGTAAATCAATGGTGGTATTACACCTTTAAAATAAGGAGGTGAGTAACAGAGTTGGTTGATTTAATCCAGTAGGGTGAGTTGTCTTGCTTCCTATACAGTAAACATAAATGAGCATTTCATCCAATTTGTGTAAGTGACGTCAGACTGACAGATATAAGATTCTGATTGTTTTTTTATTCTGAAAAAATGTCAATTAGAAAAATACAAAGATACAAATTTTCTTGCTAAATTCAGTCTGCACAGTTAGCCACTAGTCTGATGCCCCAGACTACATGGACTAGTAAAATTCTTTCTCAGACTAGTAAGTTTTTGCAAAGCTTTGTTTGGACCACTAAAAAAATGTCAGAATATTGGTCTTCGGACTAGTAGTTGAAAAAGTTTTTGGTGCAGACTGTAAAATATGGATTTACTTTATTACATCCGTCCCTGAAACAATGAATAAATCTACCAAAATCATTCAATAATTAACATGATAAAGTTAGTTGATTTTCTTTAATCTACATTAGTTGTTTTACAAAAAGTTATATATATATCTTTATTTGTTTTATTTCAGAGGATTACAGAGACAGAGTACCACCGGCATTGATGACACTGTTCAAGGAAGACTTGTGGTACAGCAAATAAAAATATAGTTTGTGTTTGTATACGTACCCGCCTTTTTATGAATAAAGAAAGTCCTAACCAAATGAGGGGGATAGGACCTAAGTCCTTTATTGGGACTCCAGGATTGGGTGTTTTGAAGCTCAGGTCAGGATTTCCGGATTGACCCTTTCAAGATCTGGTTATTTTTTTTCTTCAAATTTCGGGATGTCAGGATTTTTATTTAATTTATTTTAAGTCAAGACCTCTGTATTTCATGTTTTTAAGCCCTGGATTTCGGAATCAGGACTCCTCCTACACCCCTCTTTAATTCATTATTGCAACTGACCATGCATATATCATGTATATGGAAGTTGATAGTGACAAAAAAGTTTCCAAATACCAGTCAGGGGTGCTACTTAAACAAGTGATTTCATTATCATCTATTTTCAGTGATTTTTTTTATATTCAGTTATCACCTATTTAAATTAAGTGATTTTGGTGTTTTCTTTGATCTTCTAATGCTGATTTCAGTGATTTCCCATATTTTCACAAACTTTTCTATAATTTTCCTACATAAATCATGTAAATCAATTACCCCTTTATCTTTGGATATCAATTTCACCAGTGCGCTTGGGCAGTAAGTTAGCATGCTAAAGCTTTTAAAAGTACCCTTGGGAATTGTTCTGTAATCAAATATTCATTAACTACTCTTACTATCAGACAAAGGTCAACAATATAAGTTGACCTGATTGGTTTTCTTTAGAATTAGAATGATTTATTTTAAGGCTATGTCCTGATCTACAAATTATTCCAGTTTTTTGCATATTTAAATAAACTAAAAACTGTCAGGCTTATCATGCAAATGACAATTTCTCCATGTACATAGTTGTTTTTCATTGGAATTCTGGTCTTTTTTCCAATAAAAAAATCAAGCTTGTGTGATAAATATCCAAAAATTGTTATAATCACTTCTAATCATGCTTTATATTGAAGTGATTAAATTTTAATTACTTGTTTCAGTGATTTTGAAAAGTCTGTGCGGAAATTTCAAATAATTCAAAGCCAAAATCACTTAGGCCAAATAAAAAAGTATGTGTGGTTCCAGTTACATCTGAAAAAAAGTTAGGGTAGGTAGGTAGGAATTTTTTTTTATTTTATGGGTTTTTTTTTACATTGAGTCTATGGGAGCAACATTCTGACTTTAACAGTGCTTAATGAAAAATGACAATAAAATCTTTAGGGTAGGCTATTTTTAAACCAAAAAAGTAGGGACGGTAGGTTAACTGGAACCGCACATATATTTTTATTTGGCCTTAAAGAAGTACCACCCCTGAAATACATGTGATACAATTAAGGCTTTAACTTACATGCATAATTGTTTACTTTATACACATTATGATTTTTATGGAGAATAGTTTCATTACCACTCATACCACATCTTACTTCAAAATAAAAATAATAGCAAATTAAAAAAGTTACACAATTGTTTGATTTGCCTCAAATCTTTAATGAAAGAATATTGTTCAGTGAAGGAATGGATTACATAACTAAGTCACTGTGTGACTGTCTTTTTAAACTTTTTTTTATTCTTTCGGCTACTAATAAATGGCATGAATGTGAAGGAGAGATTCTAACCTCTTGATTTGGACATTTGTATATAATAGTATATAATTCCTAAAAATTTTAAGATAGAAAATAAGAAATGTAAATGATATGACTGTATTTACAGGATTTTACCAGAGATGTGTTAAGGCGTGACCTGAGTGACCCTACAGCAACGTTGTCATCATTGGTGTCCAGTAGAACAGATGTAGGGGTGCATGCATTAAATAACACAATAACTGTTGATTTTCCAGACAGGTAAAGTTTGAAGTATCAATTAAATTTTCAGACAAAACAGTCAACCCATTGGGTTGCTGCCTTTGAATTAGCAATTTTAAGGAAATTTTGAAGTTTTTGATTATTATCTTGAATATTAATTTATAGAATGTATAGATAGAGATAAACTGTAAGCAGCCAGCATTAAAAATTCATTAGTGGAAAAAACTATATTTGCTTTATAAACATGATAAAACCATTTAAAAGGGAGATAACTCCAATGTTTTATAAAACTATTTAAAAGGGAAATAACTTCAATTAGATCCATTAGAATCTATTTTGAAGTATTTTATAAAAGTAGATATAAGGGAGATAACTCCAATGAAATCATAAATTTTCTAGATCACTCATAAAAAGTTGGAAAAGTTTACAAGTTTCATCAGAATCTTTTTTGTATTTTTTTCATTGTATCACAAGATGTTGATTGCATGTATCATATAAATCATATTATTTACAATCATTCCTTTAATAGTTTCATTCATTCACATTATTTTGTTGTTTTTTTTATTTAGAAAACTAAATGGAGAACAACATGATCTTCTGTGGATACAAAAAATATTGAATATAAAGCTTGGGAAGAAAGGAGAAGAAATAAGGTAAAACTATTGATTAGGGTTTTGTATGAGGGGTTCATATTTTTTTCTCACATTTTTTTGCCCCCCTGTACGAAATTGTGACGCCAGTATATGTCACGAAAACAAGACCTAAAAATCATACTTATTCTGGTGGCATGGTAGTGTTTACAAAATGCATGTCCAGGCTCAACCAGATGTAAACTAAGCGTAATTGAGGCGTAAACCAGGCGTAAAATTAGGCAAATTTGCAACTTAAAACCAAAGAGCCAAATTTTGAAAAAAAATCCCATGATCCTTTAAACAAAGCATTATGGGTATTTCAATTTACACCATACCAACAGTTTTACGCCCGTAAGAAAATTTACGCCTTGCTTATTTCAATTTAAGCCTGTAAGAAAACTAACGCCTTGCTTATTTCAATTTACGCCAGGTTTACTGCTTTTTTCTATGCCTGTAAGGACTACAAATTTACGTTTCCTGCTCTATTACGCCTGGATCTAGTTACCAATCATAAACCTTCCTGTGGTTACTCATTCCTTGAAACACATTGGGTATTAAAAGAGTGTGAAAATATAGTTTTTGTGTACGGTGTACAGCAACTTAACAATGCACCATATAGAAGGATTAATGTGGTCAGCTATACACCATACACAACGCTTCTTTTCGGAATAAAATATTGAAAAATAACATATGAATGAAAGATTTCAATGCCAATTATTGAAACAGCTATACTTATTACACACACACAGTGCCCTTCTATAAAAAAAAAAGTTGCAATGAATATAGAATCATATTGGACGACAAGTATTTGCACATGTTTTTAGTAATCGTTCTTGTTTTTGGAAAATAATGAGACTTCTCTAATCATCAACCTACAATCAGATCATTTCTTTAAACAAAAATTATGTTTAAAATTAAGGTACATCATGTACATATTGATATTATGTGAACAAAACAAAGATTTTAGATACCGTGCAAGGTAAAAATCGATCATGCCCGCTTGGTTAGTACCTAGCTATATCCACTGTACTCATGATACGTGGTGATGATATGATCTTTCTAATGTTAACGCCAAATTAGAGTTTATACCCAAACTTTACAGTCCACTGAACATAGAAAATGATAGTCGAGTGGGGCATCCGTGTACTTTGGACACATTCTTGTTTTGCTATTCTTCATAGATTAAGTGCAATATTCCCTTCCCCAAATATTTTAGCACCCAAATATTCTCTATTTATTATTTGGCCTATTTTTCTTTGTTCTTCATTTTTAGCTCACAGGGCCCCTTGTGAGCTTATTCCATCACTTGGCGTCCGTCCTCTGTTGTGGTCGTAAACTATTTCAAAAATCTTCTCCTCTGAAACTACTGGGCCCAATACCTTCAAACATTAACAGGGGTATCTAGTTTATAATTTGTTTTGGAAGTTTTGATCTGTTGTCAAACATGGCTGAAAAGGCTAAAAATAGAACATAGGGGTCAAATGCAGTTTTTGGCTGATATGATATCTCAAAAACAAAAGCTTTTAGAGCAAATCAGACGTGGGGTAAAATTGTTAAATTGGCCAAGATCTATCAGCCCTGAAATTTTCAGACAAATTAAACAATCCATTGTTGGGTTGCTGTCACTAAATTGGTTATTTTAAGAAAATTTTGCAGTTTTTTGGTTATTATCTTGAATATTATTATAGATAGATATTAACCCGTGTTAACTGTAAACAGCAAAAATGAGCAGCAAAGTAAGATTTACGAAACAGTAATTTTTGTTAACAAAATTTTCAATTGACCCCTTAACATGCTTAAGGAGTTAATGTCCTTTAAGGACAATTTTACACAAGTTTATGTTTTTTAATTTTAAAAATCTTCTCAAATGAATCTAGTATAAATTTTGTGTTTTATTTCCTTGTATGTCAAGAAACATAGACACTATGGTTAAAATGGAACATATGGGTAAAATGTATTTATTTGCTTGTGAAGAAAATAGGACAGATGCAATGAACATTTTTTTTTAAATGGCATTTTCAAGGCACTCATTTATATAATATTGGAAAGCAAAAATAATCATTGATGAAAGTTTAAAGCAAAAAAATAACAGGTGAGTGAGTCAGGCTCTTGAGAGACTTAAGAAATAATTCCTGCATGTCATGCTCTATGCTCATTTTAACATGGGTAGGCATTATATTTGTCTTTATTTTACACTGAGCGTTAGCGAGGTGTAAAATGTGGTCAAATATAATACCTACCCATGTTAAAATGAGCATAGAACATGACATGAAGGAATTATTTCGATTCTAATAGGACAAATTTTTATAGGTTGAAGCGTACGAAAACACCGTAAAAATGGTAGGCTGTTCCAGTTTCCTCCCCGAGGAGTCTGTACATTACATTTCATATTTGATTAGGTTAAAAACTACGAGCAGGGTAAATATATGTTGTTTGATAAAAATATATAATAAAATTTTATGTTAGCTGCTTAAATGTATAATGATGGAAATAGTGTTAATATAAACAGTAAGTTTGTGCGCATGTGTCAAAAATATGTTGTGCTCATTAGAACACGGCTTTATTTATAAAGCGTAATAAGGACGTCATATTAGAATTTTGTTTTTGCATATTTTCTGTTTTACTTGCAAAATTTTTTTTCATCCCTTTTAACTCCATCCAGACCCTAATTTATAGACAACAGAAAAGTACTGTAAATTCAGAAACTATTGCATGCATTTATTATGGCATTTTTTTTCATTTTAAAGTTAAATGCAATTTAATTTTTATGATTTTAAGAAAAATCCTGTTTTATTCATATAAAATGTTTTAAAATGCGAGTTTAAATTATTGCGTTTACAACTCTGTCACTTTTTTCGCAATAATAAAAACCTTGCAATAATTACTGAATTTACAGTGTCTGTATTAAGAAAGCGATTGTTGTACGAGCCACTGGCGGATTCAGAAATTTTCATAAGTGGGGCCTGCTCCAGTCACGCTTCAGTGATTCCCTATATAAGCAACCAAATTTTTTCCAAAAAAGGGGGGTCCGGGCCCCCTGGGACCCAATAAATTGTTGTATGAACACCAGTGTCAGAGCAAGTACATAAGAATAATTTCTGTGAACAATTTAAGTTCAGTGTTTAAATTTTTTAGACCTTGCATTTGTCATCTACTGAAATAAAGGTTTCTTACAGCTATTTTCCTAATGCATGTGGAGCAAGACTTAGGTTAGCTTGCTTGTTATATCTGTATATTGTACAATTATATTGCTATAATGTCCAATTAAATTAAAATATGACATATATATAAAGGTTTAACTATACTTATATATATTGTTTGAAGATGTCAATCTTAATTACAAAGCTTGAATAAACAATTATACAAGCATAGCTAGCATAGCAAGCAAGCCAACCAAAGTTTTATTATACCCCAAGCAACGGGTTGCGGAGGGTATAATGTTTTTGACCCATCCATCTGTCCGTCAGTCCTGTTTCTTGTCATCGCAACTCCTCTCAAACCACACAACAGAATTTCACGAAACCTTTTCAGATAATAAGGACATACTATGTAGTTGTGCATATCGACGGGAAATTGCGATTCAATTTTTTTTCTAGGAGTTACGCCCCTTTGAACTTATTTAAATAGAAACAAATACCTGTAGTATACAGGAATTCATTATACTTTGTCCAAAAAATGATTTCAGACATAAAATTTAATGTTCTGGAAGTAAAAAAGTGTAGGCAAATGAAAAAATCTTCCTATCTCCCTCAGGTAGGGAAAATAAATGTATGGTATTATCGATGATTTTTTTTTTGTTTCTCCTGCGACAGAAGTCACAGTATGGGAAACAAAGATATTGCTATCAGGCAGAGTAAATTATTTGTTAAAAGCTTTATATAAAATAAATGAATCCAAATATCATGCACACTATCATGACTATATAGGCACAACTATTTATACCCCACGCAACGGGTTGCGGAGGGTATAATATTTTTGGTCAGTCCGTCCGTCAGTCCTGTTTCTTGTCATCGCAACTCCTCTCAAACCACACAACAGAATTTCACGAAACCTTTTTAGATAATAAGGACATACTATGTAGTTGTGCATATCGACAGGAAATTGCGATTCAATTTTTTTTTCTAGGAGTTACGTCCCTTTGAACTTATTTACTTTAATGTTCTTCTGCAACAGTTTGTCATCGCAACTCCTCTCAAACCACACAACATAATTTCATGAAACCTTTTCAGATAATAAGGACATACTACCTAGATTTGCATATCGACAGAAAATTATGATTCAATTTTTTTTTCTTATACAATTTTTTTTTCTTACACATATTTTATTTCTCCAATGACAATGTGGGGACGTGGGGTATGTGAGCGCGCTCACTAAGGTTCTTTAATTCCACAAGCATTAGGAAATAAGCTGTAACGGACCAAAAGAAGGATTGAGGAATTGTGGGAAATAATAAAATAGAGCTTTCTTAAAATAGATATAGGAAGATGTGGTGTGAGTGCCAATAAAACAACTCTCCATCCAAGTAACAATTTAAAAAAAGTAAACTATTATAGGTCAATGTACGGCCTTCAACACAGAGCCTGTAACTGTTTGAAAATTAAAAGTCTGTAACTGTTTCAAAATTGAGTTTATATTTATAACCTTACAACATTGTATAAAACAGCTGACCAAAAGAGTTACACATTCACATATATTCATGCACTTAGCTTGCATTTATAAGGTCAATTTCTATCCAACACAGATCACATATTGTTTCCATGCAAATATATCAAACACAAAATGTTTTACTTACTGCATGTGTGAACATTAAAAATAGATTCTATGATTAAAAATTAATTTTATTTTACCCACAACAAATTGTGTATACAGTGTAGGTTGCATTTCTGTAAATATTGACAATGCAATTTCCCATAGGAACTCCATTTACGGCTAAAACTGTACCACTTTTACTACATGTATTAGAAGTTTTGAAAAAAATCCTATCCTAGAATTGAAAGTTCATATGCACTATAATTTTTTTCAAAGGTCAAAATATAGGGCTGTGCGGCATATTTTCAACGTTTATATGCCCTGAACTTTTCAGAAATAAACTTACACTAATTTTCTTAACTACCCCTACCTCAAATGAAGAGTTACCACAGATTTCAATGTAAACAATATGCACATGTATATGTAAGGGTAACATTCCCAAGTTATGTCTCTATGATATGGAACACAGAGAGCATAACTGGGAACCAGTATGTAAACAAAATTAATTTTCTATGAATATTCTAAATCTCCCCAAAAAAGCGTTGGTTTGAGAAACAGCTGTATTTACAAAGTGCAACCTGTAACCTGCCTAATCCTACACCTAAGTATTCCAACATCCAGTTTTAACCAACACATTTTTATGGTCCCAAAATATGCTTATCCTTACGAAAAAAAACCTGAGTATTCTGACACCCTGTTTAATCTGATATTTTGTTCTTGTCTCCCAGTGTGTTGGATTACAGTTAACAGAAGAATTACACAGGTTACAATATATATACCGGTAGTTGAAATGATATTTATTTCAGAGTTCACAGTATACAGCAGGTAGCTGATAATTTCCGCTGTTTTGGTAAACCTTACAGAAGACATTATATCTACAGATTAGGTATCTTTAAAGATTCAGCGTACGCCAGCAGCGGTACACCACTACCAATCATTGACAGGGGATTTGTACACCTTATACAGTAAGAGAACATCTAAATGTACATATCTTCTTCTTTTCTGTAACTTCCTCCGGTTATTGAGGAGCACATGCCAAATTTTTAAAATTGAATTGTTGTATGACCACCAGCATAAAAATTACACAGGATTATTATAACATTCAATAGAAATTTATAACTTTTATCAAATTTTTTGTATGAATGTCAAAAAAGGATGATGTGACATTATTGCCGATGAGAAAAACAAAATGATGTAAGCCTTTAGGTCATAGTATGGTCTTAAACAGTGAGCCCATACCGCATCACAAGCTATTAATATCCTTGAAATGACAAATGTAAATCAATTTAAGAAAGAGAACTAACAGCCAATTTGACATTCAAGACAAAAAATGAAAACTATATGCATATATAGAAGAAGATGTGGTATAAGTGCCAATGAGTCAACTCTCCCTCCTCATCATAACTTGTAAAAGTTTAAAACCATGGTTTTTAACACAGAGCCTTGGCTCACACCAAACAGCAAGCTATAAAGGGCCCCAAAAATTACTAGTGTAAAACCATTCAAACAGGAAAACAAAAGGTCTAAAATCAGAAAAGAGAAACACCTATGAACCAAATGAACATAGGACAACCACTAAACATCAGGTTCCTGAAGCATGTTTTGACGTTTTAACTTTTCAGCACATTGGTGTCATTGAATTAACCAACACAATAGTAAATGCAATAATTTCTAAATTGAAATGTAAAATGTTGAACTGAAGCAAATGTAACTGAATACATCTTTTATTGAGAAAGTGTACCGTAACCCATTAAAAGTTGATTAGATCATACATCGGCTTTTTTTATTTAATTTCATGCCTGTTTTTCTATTGCAGCCCACCTTTCAGCATGGATAAATTTCTACAGGCAGCAGAGGTTATGTGTGGAACAAATAATTTCACATCATTTACCAGTCTGAAAAAAATAACTGAAGAATTCAAAAATCCAGTACGAACAGTTTCAATCAATGTAAAAAGAGGTGCTCCTTACATGGCAGGATCCACAGAAGAATGTCAAGACAAACTGGAATTCTGGGATGTTCATATTATCAGTAAATCTTTTATGTATAAACAGGTATGCTATACTTTCATATGGATGACATTAGTAGAGGTCACCTAATATCTGATGTGCTTTTTTCATTTGGCTGTGCGAGGTATAATCTCACACAGTCATTTTCAAGTCCAAATCTATGCATCTAAATTTGAGCTCTGTTAAATAAGGCAAAATTTTACAAATAATGTCCTATTGTGTACTTTTCTGTAAAAACAAGAGTTGTGCTTTTCATCATGTTCATGGTATAAAAATGTATTCAAGCAATACAATTTGTTAAAAGGGGAATAACTTTTCAAATAATAATTTCAAAGTTAAAACAATATTTTGATGGAGTATTTTAGAGCTGAATATTTAGGGTATGGGTTCTGTTGAAGGCTGTACAGTGCCCTATATTTGATGATATTTTCGATCTGAGGTCTTTTGGAGATAGCTGTTTTTATTTATTTATAAGTGTGTTGTTTTTAGCACAATTTTTCTTACACTATCTGTAGCACTATTTGTAGACCATGCAATAGTTCTATTTACTTCAAGTTGGCTTGAAAGATAAAAAAAATATTAATAAAGAACAACCTTTGCATTTAAAAAGTTCTAAATATGCCTCTGCTCCAACTTTTGTATTACAATTTTGTTGATTTGCTATACCATGTGATGTGTTTTTTTACTGCCACTGGGTTACTCTTGTCTATCCATCAATACGTACTTGTCGAAATTATTCTGTGTTCTTTAATTTACCCTTATTATAGCTCAACCATATGATATAAACCACAGATCAAGTTCCAGTTTCGGTGGCATCATTTTTACAGATCTCTAGTTTTATTCTTTTATAACTGTAAACATTATATACAAGCAGAGCATCATCTGTGTCCAAAAGACACATTTTTCACTTATTTAGTATAGCTGACTAAAAAATCATACAAGACTAACATAGACCAGAGGCTCCTTACTTGACACAGGCGCAACAATGTTGCGGATTAAAACATGTTTTGTAAGATCTCAACCCTCCCTCTATACCACCAGCAAATGTGGAAAAAATAAACACACAGCAATACCCACAGTAAAACTCAGTTTAAAAGAAATTTGATTTCATTAGAAAGTTCATTAAAAATCATGGAATAAAAATGAACATACAATTGCAATTAAAAGTTCTAATTATACCCTTGAATACATAGCAAAGTTGTTAATATTTTTACCAAATTTAATGTGGGCATCCTATACCATGTAATTTCCCTTTTTATAGTATCACCTGACAGTACATCTTGTTTTCTTTGTTTAGATTAGAAGAATGGTTAATGGTTTAGTAGCAGTAGCCTGTGATATGTGTAGTGTGGAAGATCTGAAACAAACATTAAAAGATCCAGCTCATAAAGTCAAAATTCTAGAAAGGTCCTTCCCACCATGGGCTTTGTTTCTAAATAATGTGGAATACTACCCTAAAGGTAAGAATATCATTATCAGTAAACATGGTAAAGTTGAAATTGCCAGGTAACAAAATTATAAATAGTAGAAATTAATTTTCCATTGTTACAAAATTACATTTTCTTTTCTTTTCCAAATTTGTGATTTCATTGAAGGATTTTTTTCTATTTGTATCTATCTACAACATGTACAACTTCACTCAGATATTTAGCATCAGCAACAACATTCAACAGTTTTTACAATTTTTCTTAAAAAAAAAAGTAATCTAAGTTAAAATAAGAGTTATGAAAGGGAGATAATTCTGAGAAAGGGAACTAATTCTAAATAAAAAAATCATTTGTGTCTGTTAAAATAATTATATTATTGTACTGTGTAACACTATAATCTAAAAGTACAAGTCATGCTTTTAAAGTTTTTGAACTGAATATTTTATATGGTTTTTTTTCAGACCTGATTTATCCAGGACCTCTTCCAGAACTTCAAAAGGAATATAGAACATTGTCAAAAACTCTTGAAAAATATCTGCATTTACAAGGATATGCTAATGATATTAAAGACAGAACAAGGGATATAATTAATGTGCCAGATAGCTTAAGTGTTCTTAATAACGAGGAGAGAACAAACAACAATGAAACTAGTTCCATAGATCAAAATAGTGACAGTGATTCTTTACATTGTGTTGGAGAAGATTTAACTTTAAATAAATTCAGTGAACATATATCTCGAAATGGAGATAAAAATGATTGTGTTCTTACCCACAGTGATGAAATTGTAGATTCTGATATACGAATAAATTCGAAAGGATAATAGATTTTCAATGTATTTTCTGTTTTGATCACTGTATGTTGCACTGTAAAAACACTTATTATCATGAAACTTGGTAGCTAAGTTATCCTAGAAGTTCATCAACTGTATAACTAGCTTATCATGCTTATCAACACTGTGGTTGTGAATTTAAACCCTTTTCTCGGCCGCTGCCTTAGACGACAATCTTAATTGACAAGGATTGTCAGTTTTTATGTACTGGTGCTCTTCAGGAACTTCAGCTCCCTCATCAATAAAAACTTGCGTCCACAATATAGGAAATAGTGCTGATAGTGGTGTTAAACACAATCAATACATTTTCATGAGCGATTACATTCCAGTTTTTTTTCTTCAAATAACTCAAAGAATGATAACTATAGAATTTTACAAAATTGTGTATATAAATCATGCTTTATGAATAGATGTGGGGTAAAGGTAAATCAGACGGTGAACAAAACACTCAACTATTGACTGTTATCAAGCTCTACATAATCCAGTCTAAATTAATAAAAAACAGAATCTACTATCAACACCTGCAAGCTGCAGATTCTCCATAAAACAATAAAATGAAGGTTTGATGAAAAATTGCATATATTTGTCATAGCGATCTTTAAGAATTGACAAAAAATGTGAGAATAATTATTGTAATTTCAAAAAAATCTGTATACAAATGTATCAGATATCAGATTGCAAGTTCTTATAAATGTGATCAGCAACAACTTGCAATTTACACTTTATTAAAAAAACTCACAATAATTTAATGCCCATGCCATAGCAGAAGGTTCATTTAGTTTTACACTTATCTGTCCATATGGCCAAAGGTTTGTGTCCGTTCTCTAACTTTAGTTTTCTATAACTAAATGTTATGAAACTTATACACAATGCGTATTACCACAAA
The DNA here is from genome assembly GCA_019925275.1 of Mytilus edulis. Lineage (NCBI taxonomy): Eukaryota > Metazoa > Mollusca > Bivalvia > Mytilida > Mytilidae > Mytilus > Mytilus edulis. The sequence goes on from CM034359.1 coordinate 8,287,769, forward strand.
ACACAGATCAAATGGTGGCATCACCTTTACCGTTCTGGAGTTATGCCCCTTTTACAGATGATATCTGATATGTTTCTTATGTCGTAACTACAATCCTGTTCCCTTTTCATGAATGCTACCTACCAAATTACACTTTTTACCGGGTTTGTGATAACCTGATCAACAGGACAGGTGACACATGTGGAGCAGGATCTGCTTACCCTTCCAGGCACCTGAGATCACCCCCAGTTTTTAGATGTTGTTTGTATTGCTTAGTCTTTAATTTTCTATGTTGTTTCTTGTGAACTATAATTTGTCTTTTCATTTTTAGCCATGGCGTTGTCAGTTTATTTTCGATTTATAAGTTTGACTGTTACGCTGGTATCTTTAGCCATTCTTTTACAAATGGAAAAATTGCAGAATTTTCCTTTTCCGTTTCAAATATGAAATAAACTTAACTGCTCACAGACCATTATCACTAATAAAATATGATTGTCCCAGGACAATCTATCAATGCTTTTACACTTGAGAGCCATATATTAGCATGCTAATTGTATAATTTGAATCTTGAATAAATGATGATGGCTTATTTCTACCTCACTTTCTTTTAGCTAAATCACTACCTTCTTTTTTAACAGAAAATTGGTCCAACACGTTTTACTTATTTCAATATGTATATAAATGTAAACCTGTCATAGAAAACAGTAGTCTGAATAGTCTAGAAAAAATACCGTATATAATACTCGGAAACTATTTTTATGCCCACCTACGATAGTAGATGGGCATTATGTTTCTGGTCTATGCATCCGTTCGTCCCGCTTCAGGTTTAAGTTTTTGGTCAAGGTAGTTTTTGGTGAAGTTGAAGTCCAATCAACTTGAAACTCAGTACACATGTGCCCTATGATATGATCTTTCTAATTTGAATGCCAAATTAGTGTTTTGATCCCATTTTCACGGTTCACTGAACATAAAAAATGTTAGTGCAAATTATGGGTTTAAGTTTTTGGTCAAGGTAGATTTTGATGAAATTGAAGTCCAATCAACTTGAAACTCAGTACACATGTGCCCTATTAATAGTATATGATATTTCTAATTTTATTGCCAAATTAGTGTTTTGATCCCAATTTCATGGTTCACCTAACATAGAAAAGGATAGTGCAAATTTCAGGTTAAAGTTTTTGGTCAAGGTAGTTTTTGATGAAATTGAAGTCCAATCAACTTGAAACTCAGTACACATGTGCCCTATTATATGATTTTTCTAATTTTAATGCCAAATTAGTGTTTTGATCCCAATTTCATGGTTCACCTAACATAGAAAAGGATAGTGCAAATTTCAGGTTTAAGTTTTTGGTCAAGGTAGTTTTTGATGAAGTTGAAGCCCAATCAACTTGAAACTTAGTATACATGTTCCCTATGATATGATCTTTCTAATTTATAGTTATAGTTTTTACTCCAATTTCACGTTCCACTAAACATAGAAAATGATAGTGCGAGTGGGGAGTCCGTGTACTATTGACATATTCTTGTTTAATTGTAGTTTGAATAATAAACTCATCACAGATACCAGGACCAAATTTTGAATACACACCAGACGCGCGTTTCGTCTAAAAAGACTCATCAGTGACGCTCGAATCCAAAAAAAGTTAAAAAGGCCAAATAAAGTACGAAGTTGAAGAGCCTTGAGGACAATCTGGATTTTTATACGCCCGTTTACGGGACGTATTATGTTATACCTTTGTCCCTCTGTTTGTCTGTCCATTTTTATGTCTGTACATCCGTCATTTTTTTTTTTTATTCTTTACACAAATAAACAAAAGGCAGTGTACTGCGATTGTACAATCTAAGATAGCGGTTTACCATGGATCTACCTTAAAATAATGTTTCTTAAGGCACTAGCTACGGTACATGGAATGTAATAATAATTTTAAAAAAAATGCTACATAGGAGACTAACTGCCGGAATGTATCGTTGGGTAAGGAACTTATTAATTATGAATAAAAGTAGTATTTGTGTCTACGGTAATACATTGCGTTATTGTTACAGTAATGCACTGCAATGCACGATGGGACAAGTAATATGTATTAAAACAAAACTTAAAAACTTTTATTTTATATATACAATATTGCATACAATTTGTTAATTTTTATTTAGAATGACAGTTTATACAAATCCAGTATATTGTTTTTGAAGCATGTTTAGTCCGACGCAGTTTTGGTGAAGCCCCTCCAAGCAGCCATCACCTATCTCTTTTACAAGTTAAAGATTTTGAAAGGAAATTATGTCCTCCATGGATACATGTATTCAGAAGTTCACAGTATTAATTCTAGTTCACTGTTAGCAAGCCGCTTGCTTTAGATGTGTCAATTTTATATGCCCAACCTACGATAGTAGAGGGGCATTGTCTTTTCTGATCTGGGCCCATTCGACCCTTTGTCTCGTCCCACTTCGGGTTAAAGTTTTTGGTACAGGTATTTGTTGACGAAGTTGATGTCCAAAACAGCTTGAAACTAAGTATGTCACGGAATAAAAGAGCCATATAATATAAGTTCCAAAAGGAAAAAAATATTCTGGAATATTATTTCCACTGGAATAAATATTACAGTATATGTTCCTAGCGGAATAAATGTTATATAATATTTGTTCCAACCGGAATAGAACCTATGACAATGTTTATAACAAAGTTTCCATTGGAACTTCTGTTATAGGAGGAACAAATATGTGTTGACCAGTACACATTGTCCCTATGATATGATATTTCTAATTTAAATGTCAATTCTAATATGATGTGCTTCTATCGCTTTGTGAATAAACCCATGCTCTATATCCAATAAAATGTGTTTGCACATACGTATATTGACTACTGCAGAATAATGAATTTTATCAAATTGGCATGTAATTGATATATTTCATTACCTTAAAACATTCTAAACTCTCAAAGGATGCACATGTTGTTACTAATTCATTTATTATGACTGTAATGTGATGTAAATGGAAATTGACATATTTGACCCAGATACGACAGCCATTCATACTGGCTGTTCAAGCTCCTCCCTCTGAAAATCACATTGCCAGTCGTGTGGTTTTTTACAAACAAAAGAGGGAGGTTCATGGAAGAGCTTACACAAACGCTATGTATATACACTTATATACATCGGACAAAGATATTACCTTAAAAGATCTTAATAGAGGGACGAAAGATACCAAAGGGACAGTCAAACTCAAAAATCGAAAATAAACTGACAACGCCATGACTAAAATGAAAAAGACAAACAGACAAACAATATTACATATGACACCCTCTTTTAAATACCATAGTCTTATATATGTTATTTAAAAATTACCGCGTCGATAACATGAATTTCAAAGTCACGTGATACAGCGGAGATACCATCATATGATCATAGTACAAACACCAGGCGTTTCACCCTTTGCTGACAATTCGTTAAACAGGTAAACAAAAACAAACATCGACATTATTTATTTGCAGTTTAAAAAAGCATATCTCTTTTGTCCGAGTCGTCGGAAAGTTATTAAATAACAAATTAAGTCTTAAATTAACTGTGGTATTGAACTTCCTTGTTCCTTTGATATTCTCAAATTGAGAAAAGACTTAAATATATAATTCTTATTGCAGACATTGTTACAAAGTTCTAGTTTAACAGCATATCGTGTATTCAGACAAGAACAATCTTTACTTGACATATTTTGAGATATTTAAAGATGGTTTTTTCTAAAATTCGGTTGTTTCTCTCTGAGCTCCGATTTCATTAAATTTTGCAAAACTTGCATAATGACCTTTTGGTTCATGATCAAAAGACAGTTTCCCGAGCCAGAGCCAAATTTTGAAAGTAATCTTTTTCTTCAATTTTTCGGTTTTTAATGAAAAATGGACTTAATTTTGAGCTTTTTTTTACGTCTACGTCTTGTGTGGGGTTAGATTTTATGACATCAATATAACTGTTGTTAAACTTTCATGGAATGTTGACTAGGAATATAAGTGACATTGTCTTACAACTTTAAACACGATGGACCTTTTCCATGTTTTACTTGATTTTAGATTGTAACACATTCTTTTTGAAAATGAAAACAAAAATTTGGAACAGAAAAGCAATATAACCAAAATGCTTTCGAAGTAGTCAAATTAATTTTACCAGATGGGACCTTTTTATTGAGGCTTGATTCGCATATCATATCAGAAGACGCTTAGCTTACCTGTCTCGCCTTTTTTTTTTGTTCATTCGATTCACTCAGATTTTGTGTGTCAGGTAAGTTGTCTTGATTTATTTTGTGTTCTATTTGTAAGATTTGAGAATTTGTTAACTACTTTTGTCTTTAAAGGGCATTAGCCACATTTCCGACAAAAAAATGAAATATGATTTTTTTTTCTTCAAAAATTTTAAAAATGCGAATAACGGAAATAAGGATAATAATTTCGAAATAAGCAGTCAGTTTGGTTCAATTTTGTCAAATTAAACTGTATAAAATTTTCTGGTGCATTACTGACTAGTAAGTAAATAATTCTACTCATTCGAATCCGTTTATGTAAAACCTGTTCATTTGACCTCTTAAAGATATTGGCAGGCATGTGTTCCTTATGTGTCTAATTCATTAAAAAGAGATTATTGAAAATTGAAAGAACGGACACCCCAGGTAGACCATTTCGTTGACTGATCCGACCAACAGAAAATGATTCTTATAATATATTGGTAGCAATTGATTATCATATATGTTAACATATAACATGAAATCAAACAGACATAGAAAAACCAAATTGTCCGAATACCGTTTTTTCATATTGCTATGTTTCCTTTTTTCTTTTTCTTATAATTTTGATAAAATCGGAGAACTTGATTCAAATCGACGAATATGAAATTAATAACCCTTTTATTTATCAGGACAAGTTATATGGTGATTTTCAAACTAACAACTTTCACAAATCTTTCTGTTCTAACTTTTATCTTTATTTTATTGTAGGGAGACAAAGGATTAGATTAGAGCCCCTCACTAAAAAAATATTACATGTGTTTTTAACCTAACAGAAAAGTTAGAAATGCTGTTCGAACAAAAGTTTACCTACAATTTGAAAAGCAGTCTTCGCAGTCTGTAATTATTCCTCTTTGAGTTTTATTTTTGTTTTAGGGAAAATAATATATCGTTTACTGACATTAAAAGTTTTAGGTTATTGAAACATGTTTCCTTTAATTACTATAGGATATGCGTTATATTAATAAATAAGCTATATTATTACCTTATTTACTAAACATTCTTTATTCAACGTAGGTGTGATTATGACAACCGTTATACCTTGTGGTCCATTTATGTATGACGAAACCCATCAGAATGCTAGAAAATGGTGCACCAGTTGTGAAGAGGGATTATGTGAAGATTGCGAGAAAACTCATAAGAAAACCAAAACCTCTAGGGACCATAAACTCATCTCTATTGACGATTATCGGAAGATAGAACACGTCCAGATCCCCTTCACTTGCAGCGAACATGACAAGAAATTCGAGTGGTTTTGTAAATCTCATGATCAAGCTCTTTGCGTGGTATGTTTACCAACTGCACACAGATCTTGTCCCGATGTCATACCAATAGATGTTGCTGCTACAAATGCAAGACAATCCACGGCTGTATCCGATTTGCAGGAGGCAATCGAGGTCACATTGCGTAATATAACTCTTTGCATCAACAATAGAAATACTGCAACAAATGATATTGAAAAGCAGGAGAAAGATATCAGGACAATTATCCGAAATAAGAGAACAAAAATAAATGGTCACTTAGACGAGCTAGAAGAAAAAATAATGCACACTTTGGTATCAGCAACAACAACATGCAAATCAAGTAGTAACAACCATCTTCAACCGTTAAATATACAAGAAAAAAAGCTTATCACACTAAAAGATCAATTATTGCAGATGAAAGATTTTGCGTCCGAACTACAAGTTTTTCTTGGAACGCGTCAAATTGACAAACTTGTAATGAGTGAAATATAATCCATTAAAACTGCAACTGATGATTTATACGATTACAAATTTAACCTGGTTTTAAACAGTGATATTCAGAGATTATCAAATGGGGTGATCAAAGAGTTTGGAGATATTCAAGTCACTGAACATACTTCAAATTTAAACATCAAAGAGCTAAAAATAGAGCAGGCACAAATGCAGCAAAACGTACAACCCCAGTGTACTGTCGCTGGCATTGAACTCCAATTGACAACTAAGGTTGATATCAAGAAAGAAGGACATATGAATATCACAGGTTGTGCTATATTGTCTAATGGACATCTATTGTATGCGAATTACACATTCCAAAACAGCATTTTCGAGTACAATGAAGAAGGTAATTATATCGACAGAATTAAAGTTTCTGCTACTCCGTATGATATAGCGGTGCTCGATTCGGATCGCATTGCAATCACATACGGATATAAAGGATTCTTCGAAATATTTAACTATCGCAATAGTCGGATTGAAAAGAAGATACAGACCGGAGATTGTTGCTGGGGATTGGGTTATTCAAATGGTAAAATGTACGTCAAACTTGATGCAAAAGTAGAAGTTTATGACATTACTGGACAGAAACTGTGTATTGTGACTGTAAAAGGCAAAGATTATATCTCCGCATCAAACGGCAATCTAGTCTGCTCAGACTTTGTAAATAACAATGTATATTGTTATGATTTGAATGAAAAAGAAGCATGGAAGTTTCACGATGATTCATTGGTCAGTCCTTTAGGCGTAGCAAATGATCGTAGTGGCAAACGTTTTCGTTGTTGGTCGTAAGTCTAGAAACCTAATACTTATACAACATGACGGGAAATTATATAAAAACTTGCTTAATTTAAAAGAATATTCTGCTCCGCGTGCCGTATGTTACAATAAGGACAAACAAACTCTACTTATCTGTAATGAACACGGTAGTGCATGTGCCTTGTATAAAGTATTGTACAAGTAACTTTTTTCCAAATTAAAACTGTTGCAGACAGTTTTTTAGTTTTTAATCGTTATCAAAGGTACCAGGATTATAATTTAGTACGTCAGACGCGTGTTTCGTCTACATAAGACTCATCAGTGACGCTCATATCAAAATATTTATAAAGCCAAACAAGTACAAATTTGAAGACTATTGAGGATTCAAAATTCCAAAAAAGTTGTGCCAAATACGGCTTAGGTAATCTATGCCTGGGATAAGAAAATCCTTAGTTTTTCGAAATATTCAAAGTTTTGTAAACAGGAAATTTATAAAAATGACCGCATTATTGATATTCATGTCAACACCGAAGTGTTGACTACTGGGCTAGTGATACCCTCGGGGACGAAACGTCCACCAACAATGACATCGACCCAGTTGTGTAAATAGTTATCAAAGGTAGCACAATTATTCTAGTCTTCTGATTTAATATTCACAACAAACAATCAAGTAGTTGATCATAGATAGATATAGGAAGATGTGGTGTTAGTGCCAACGAGACAACTCTCCATCAAAATAACAATTTATAAAAGTAAACCATTTTAGGTCAATGTACGGCCTTCAACACAGAGCCTTGGCTCACACCGAACAACAAGCTATAAAGGGCCCCAAAATTGCTAGTGTAAAACCATTCAAACGGGAAAACCAACAGTCTAATCTATAGTTGATCATGCCTGTTTACAATTTCCCTTTCTTATTGAAAGTATCTAAAAATAACTGTTTAAAGAATGGATGAATTTCTTGAATTTTATGTACAATGAACGAATTGCATTTGGCGCAATAATAAACCCGGCGTCTTATATTACACGGCCGACACTCGGTTAACCGAGAGATTGGTCGGTTAATCTATATTGAGTATACGGCTATATTGGCGGTTGGTCTGTTAATCGGGTTGGCTAAAGTCTGTAAATCAGGTGTTATCGAGAAAATCATTGAAAGTTCAGCATGTTTCATTGTAAAACTTTCTAAATATATTTTCATCATAAAAAATATTCATGTCTAACAAAATAATTCAATGTACTATTTTCAGTGGTGTAATTATTATTTTTCTAGCTTCGATGTACAATCTATAAAATGAAAAGGCGGGTTACTCATCAATAAATTTATACACATTTTACACAGATAAAATGTACACAAAATGACACATTGGTTGAATTTACTTGCATTCAATATTTTGAACATCGAAAAAAGACAGGCATTATGTTTGTTAACCATATTGATATCATTGTGTGAAAAATCTACACGAAAATCTGTATTTTTGTGACATAAATCAATCTTTATTTAAAACCTGGTCTGTTAATGGGTCGGATGTATAAAACCCGGTCTGTTAATTGGTCTGTTAAGAGTTATGAAAGGCAATAAAAGTATAATTTTATTGCTATATGGGGTGTTATCGGATCAAATGAGTAGGCTCGAGACGAGCGGCTAAAATATACGAAAACAACACATGAGCAATGAAACATAACATATACGGAAACAACACATGAAATTGAAAACGGGGAGACGGATTTATATAAGATCTCTGCTCTTTTTTCCTAATCCTAGTTATTGAATCTTTTGTATATTTCGTATTTATGTCTTTACCCTTGTAGCTATATATATAATGATTTCTTTAATAAAATATGTTTACAAAAAACAAAAAAAAACAAAAAAATGAAAATTGATAAAAATGGTTTCAAAAAGTGTAATATTAAAGTAATATTAATTTCATCCAAGAATTATCGCATATATCATGTTGATTCTGTTTAAAATCTACATTGGTAACCAGTATATAAATCAGAGTTAAACGTCGTAATGTAACTAAACATCAGTAAGTAAATTATATTGGGATGACAAAATAGAAAAATAAAGAAAGAATAATGAGTAAGATAAATAAAATGTAGAAAAAAATGTCATAACAATTTAAAAGAATACAGAAATAAACAATACCCCCAATCAGAACCCTCATGGTATACACGAGAATCTAGATGGAAACGTAGCATATAGAATGATATATAAGGACAGAAGAGAGTGATACATTTCTAAAAACGAGAGAAAAATAATACTTGTTTTAGAATACACACATGAAACACCGATGGCTGTTGAAACAGTAACGGATTGCGATGTACTTATATTGATGACAAATTCTAGAAGTTTACATGCGGACAACTATGGTGGCAGGTTAATGCCATTTTGCGTTTTAGTGTTTTCGCCTTACATATTCTATGTGTCGAAAACGCGAAATTGCGAAGTCGATTTCTCGTTCGACTTCGCGATTTCGCGTATTCGCCCTATACAATATGAAAGGCGAAACCGCGAAAACGCGAAATGGACTTCACCGGCCACCAAAGACAACTGTAGTTCTCCTCTGCACTTATGTAGAAAGGAACTAAACGGAATAACATGAATTGAAACTTAAAATAGCCAAATGTAGCTGCATTCGCTCCTTTCCGTTTACTTCTTTAGAGTGATTTGTAAACAACATATGTTTAAGTAATAGAAGAAAACCAATCGGATGATGCTGACGAATTAGGGTTTAACGTCCAGTGACAAATATCATGCTCATATGTGAACGAGAACACGTTATATGTACCCTGTGTTGTATTAGAAAGACACTTTCAGTCGGAATTGAGAACGTGCTACTTCGAACAGACACAAAGATTAAGGCTGATTGAAAACGTCAATAAAAAATTCATGCATATTCCAGAGGCCAATCCATATCACGCTATATTGAAGTGACACACCCTTCAATAAAATTCAAAAAAAGTTAAAAAAAAAAAAAAAAAAAAAAAGAGCTCTTTCTAGGATACTGTGGCACCGTATTGTCATTTTTGTTTACTCAGGAACATCTCATTCTTAAATTTTTCAAGGGGAATAAATAAAGGTAGCAAAATTATTGTCGTGGCTAAATAACTCTTAACTGACACAATTTCAATTGTCCAACCTATTAACAGACTTTATTCCCATAATTTTCACTAAAGCGTGGTATTATTCACGTTATTTTACAATTATGAAATATTTACTAATGTCAATTTATTTTTTAGAACCACAGTACTATTTTTTTGTCCTTAAAATGATATCTAAATTTGTTTGTTTCGCCTTAATTTTATTAAACAAAAATTGCTATGTGTATAAGCATAAATACTACATACTTGCGCGACGCCTTTTACTTTTACTGAAAACTGCGCAGACTAAGAAATGTTTTTACAAGTGCAAAATGTTCTATGATAGATATCATTTTGTCAGACACTTTTCTTTTTTCGATTTGGTTCTTATAACATGCCAAAAATCTGTATATTTAATAGAGTTAAACATTAAATTAGCGTTTTACTCTTAACAGACGTATAACCAATCCGATTAACAGACCAATCGCCCATATAGCCGCATACTCAATATAGATTAACCCACCAATCTCTCGGTTAGCCGAGTGTCGGCCGTGTATTAAATCAACCGACCTGAAAAAATAAAAAGATGTATGTAAAATTGAAAATAGAAATGGGGAATGTATGAAAGATACAACAACACGACAAAAGAGAAGAAAACAGCAGAAGGACTCCAACGGGTCTTAAGCACAACTCCAAAACATATAAATGAATTAAAATTGCAAATACATACCAACGGACAAAGGCCAGAGGCTTCCGACTTGGGAAAGGCACAAAATTGCTGCGGAGCGAAACATATTGGCTGAGATCTCAACTCTCCCCCTTTACATTTAGCAAATGTAGAATAAACAAAAACACAGCAATATATGCACAATAAAACTGGGTTTAATATAAGTCCAAGTATGATGTGTCTGAAGACACCAATGCCTTCGTTCCAAATTGCTTTTAAAGCAAAAATGGACGAGGGACGTATAGACGGAAGTTTAATTACCCATTCTTACCCCACTGTATTCATACATCCCATACAGCAAAATTTCTTTTCTTTAATGTCGGTCTGAAGTTTACCAACTGTGACCATATTTGTATATCCAGTGACAATTGGGGTGCACTCATAGAACAAATCATCAAATATAATTATGAAAAATGGCAAAGAGGATTAAAATATGTTTTTTTTTTAAATACCAAATACATCGTTTGAACTTTGGTTGATAGTTGTCTCATTGGCAATCATACCACGTATTCCTATTTTCATTAACTTCATTAGATTGTGACCTTTATGAATATGTAGCTTTGCATGCTATGAGTGAGTATTGCAGACCCTTGCATTTTTTAAACCAAAAATTAAATACATCGTTTGAACTGTGGTTGATAGTTGTGCACTTACCGTGGTATGTTTACCAAATGAACACAGATCTTATTCCGATGTCATACCAATAGATGAACATACTTCGAATTTTGACATTAAGGAGCTAAAAATAGAGCAGGCACAAATTCAGCTAAATATGCAACCCGTAAGAAATGTTACTGACGTAGAACTTTAATTGAAATCAAAGGTAGATATAAAGACAGCTGAACAGATATGCATAATGGGTTGTGCTATATTGCATAATGGAAATTTAATGTTGGCGAATTACACACACAACACTCAGAACATATTGGAGTACAATGAAGAAGGTAACTACATCGACATGATTCATGTTTCTGCTGCTCCGTATGATATAGCAGTGCTAGATTTGGATCACATTGCAATCACATACGGACGTAACGGATTCTTCGAAATATTTAACTATCGCATTAAACGGGTTGAAAAGAAAATAGATACTAGAGGTCATTGTTGGATTTTGAGTCAGTCAAATGGTAACATTTACGTAAAAGTTTATGACATAATGGTATTTGATATTACTGGTGAGAAACTACATACTTTGTCAATAGAAGGCAATTTCAATATCTCTACCAGTGAAAACAAGCTATTCTGGGCTTTTTTCTGAATTTGTGCCTGCTCTATTTTTAGCTCCTTAATGTCAAAGTTCGAAGTATGTTCATCTATTGGTATGACATCGGAATAAGATCTGTGTTCAGTTGGTAAACATATCACGGTAAGTGCACAACTATCAACCACTGACAGTTCAAACGATGTATTTAATTCTTGGTATTTAAACAAAAAACAAATACCAAATGTTGCCATATGTGGATATTCAGTCACCATTGTCTTGAGGTACATTCATTGTAAACCAAATCAAACAGAAATCATTGAAAATAGTAAATTAGAAACTAAATGAATAAAACATATAGAAAAAAAACATCATTTAAACTTAGGTGGATAGTTGTCTCATGTGTATTCATACCTAATAAACTTTTTTTCTGTAGACTTAATTGCTTAGGCTCTTTATACGTGTAGTTTGTTTTGTAGTATGATGTTCTTCTCATTGTTGAAAGCTCAAAAGAGTGACAATAGTTGCTATTATGTAAATTTGTTTGGTCTCTGGTGGAAATTGGACTGTTGTGCCTTTCTCAATCATACCACATCTTCTTCCTTTATATTGGCAAGGGTCTGCAATACTCACTCATAAGTAATTGTTTTTATTTGATATAGCTTTATTATGCAAGTTTTTAGCAAACACATTAATATACATAAATGTCTTTATACAAAATAAATAATTATAAACAAAAACAAAATACATCGAAAATATTAACAACATTGTGTAACCCTGGGATTCGAAGGTCAAGTAAAGCTTTTACAAACATTTTTTCTTCTTTTGAGGCACAGGAATTTCGGGGCGGAATTAATATACAGAACATTTGAAAAATGACAGATAAGACTAATTAGTCTTGTATATCAGATAAATAGAAACTTAATATACAATAATATATATTAGTTTTGTGTACATGGAATTGTAGCTTTGTTTTCAAATACATCGGTGAATCGTTCAAGTAGAGCTTTATGGTAGGAATAAGTAGCTGATACATCAAATACCCCATCCTTTTCATACATTTTGAATAAAAAGAATGGATAGACTATCATAAACATGTATCATGTTTACGCTACTTCATGGAGAGATAGAACTAAAAAATACTTAAATGTTATATTCCCATTCAGATATAATTATAGTTTTCCTCTGGGTTAACACAACTTCTAAAATCAATATTAAATTGAAATATTTAGTCTTTTTTTAAATCTTCCTATAAATTGAAAGTATAAATACATAAAATTATACTGTATTCAAAAATATAACCGAATTGTTTTATGGAGACAAGTTAAAGGAAATGCCATGCAAATGAAGCGGTACATCCGGTTTCTGTTTTATATAAACGGTTAAATATCCTTTTTAGTTTTTAATAATCTCTCTTTGAAATTCAAATAGTAGGTTCAGTTTGTCAAACATTCTTTGATTTAACACTCTTATATTTTCTAAAAGTCCCAGATATTTCATAGTTTATGTTGTTGAATGCCCATTCCAATTTGGTAAATTATCTTCCATTATGATTGTCCGTATGCTTTTGTGTATCCAGATTGTTCAGTCTTTGTATATTCAGATCTGGCTTTTTTCTTCTTGTCAAATATTGAAGCGGGTCTGCCTCCTGTAAAATTTGAATAAGATAAAAATGCTAAGATCAAACAAAGACCACATTGACATGACTTGAATAACAGTTTGGAAGATTTTCTGCATAATTTTGTACTACCAAAATATATGCCTAGGACTAATTTGTATTATTGGAACACAAGAAGATTAATTGATGGAAAGATACTGTTTGGAAATCTAATTCATATGAATCATGGCCAATATCACTTTCACTCAACTAGTAAACATTTTTGTTTAGAGACCAGCTGAAGCCCGCCTTCAGGTTCGGGATTTTCTCGCTGTGTTGAAGACCCATCTTGGTGATCTTGGCTGTTTTGAGCTCTTTGCTCGTCCTATTGTCTTTTTGACAAAATCCCCATTTTTATTCGCAATTTTAATTTCATGTATTAAAGGGATTATAAAAACTTTGTAATGGTTTGCCATGCAAGAATTGATCTTATTATGTTAAAATTTAATCAGAAAATGATTTTTCTTAGGCAGCAACCATTTGATTTTCTGGGGGGGGGGGGGGGGGGGGGGGGGGGCTATGGTTTTTTTTGGAAAAAAAGTTTGTTTCCATTTTTTGGAGAAAAAAATAATTTGTTTTTGATTCTGAGAAAAAAAACATATTTGTTTCACCCTCAGCTGCCACTATATGTAATGCTAAAATTGAAAGAAAAAAATTGTTTTCGACTTGTCGCGAAAAAAATAAATTTGTCCAGAAAAAAAACATAGCCCCCCCCCCCCCCCCCCCCCCCCCCCCCCCCCCCCCCCCCCCCCCCCCCCTCCAGAAAATCAAATGGTTGATGCCTTAAACTGCAGATAACCAATGAGATCATGTTTCTGGAAAATCCTTGTTTCTATAAATAGTAACAAACCTGCTGCTGCTGCTTGTGGCAGTTCTGTCTGTAAAATTTGATATGTTTTTGGTTGTACATCTCTGTAATTGTCATCGATAGAATCCTCTTTTTGGAGAGGACCGGCTGTCTTGGGACCAACTCCTCCTGGTCTGTATATATATAAAAAAAATATAATGACAAGTTGCATGATCTTAAACTCTGTATACATCTGTACTTGTTATGTAATTTTCTCCATTTAATGTATTTTGCCATAATTCTAATGTGCGTTGTTTTTTTTTTTTGTTTATTTTTATTTATTTTTTTATTGGTTTGTTTCTATTTTGTTGTTTATTGTTTATTCTATTTTGTTGTTTATTCTATTCTATTTTTTTTTTTTTTTTTTTTTTTTTTTTTTTTTTTTTTTTTGTTGCTAATTTGTATTCTCTCGTTTATAAAAATGTAATTGTACTACTTTAGTATGTTGCAACTGAGGCAACTCTGCACAACTTACTAAATGACAAATAAATTAACAGCTAAATGTCACTGTACAGCCTTCAACAATGAGCCCATACCGCATAGTCAGCTATTGTAGACAATGAACAAATTGATAAAGCTTAATTTATGTAAAGGTTTAGGGCACTTATTTTTTTTACATGTAGAATTCGAGAGACAATTACAAATAATTTTGTACTCGTCGTGGAATGGAAAGGAGAACCATGCCTCACAGCAATATATTTACAGGGATACAACAAAGGCAAATCAGACAGATTAGTTCTACTATATTTGAAGCCATGGTCACTATAAGTTGTTTAGTATGTCAATGCGCCACAAAGGTCATGTTCTCTTTTGTTTTTAAGAGTTTTCTACCTAATATAATTAATGTAAACAAGAATGTGTCCATAGTACACGGAAGCCCCACTCGCACTATTATTTTAAATGTTCAGTGGACCGTGAAATTGTGGTCAACACTTTTAATTTGGAAATAAAATTAGAAAGATCATATTATAAGGAACATGTGTACTAAGTTTCAATTTGATTGGACTTCAACTTCATCAAAACCTACCTTGATCAAAAACTTTAACGAAAACTTTTACCAAGTTAGCGGGACAGACGGTCGAACGGACGCACAGACCAGAAAACATAATGCCCATAAATGGGGCATCAAAAAGAAGATGTGGTATGATTGCCAATTAGACAACTCTTCACACAAACTATATGAGACAGAAATTTATATAGGTAACCGTACGGCCTTCAACTATGAGCACAGCTATTCCACATAATCAGCAATAAAATGACGAATGTAAAGCCCCAGTCCACTAGACCACGATCGCACCACGCTCACCACGATCTGAAATAAATAAAGACCGTGGGGAGGTCGCGGTATGAGCGGCATGAAAATGTAAATTCTCGTTGCTTTCGCGATGCTACTACGTCCTCATTACGCTTCTACAACGATCCCGGTACGATTATACCACGTTCTCACCGCGCTTATTCTACGACCTCACTACGCTTATCAAGATTTGTCTACGCTCATCACGTTCTCACTTCGACCGTACCACGAGTTATCCGATTGCATCACGATCTTACCACGCTTCTTCTGGGATTATAGCACGTTCTTACCACGATTATACCGCGATCTTACTACGCTCTCAGCAATACCGTCAACATCGTGTTCCGTATGAATACAGTTCAATTCCTTCTATATCTGATTAATACGTAGATTTCTCGAAAACAATAGTCATGCCACCAAAACCTACTAGAACACGTGGGCGTGGTGGTAGGGGTTGATGTAGAGGCAGAGGGAGCTCTGATAGTAACGAATCTTGATCAAGTAGTTATGTCGGACCGACCAATCCTAAATTAAAACCTATTGCTGGTCCATAAAGCTGAAATGACGATATTTTAGTGAACGATAGCAGAGATTACACAGATGTGTCAATAGATATAGGGAGATGTGGTATGAGTGCCAATGAGACAACTTTCCATCGCCAAGTAACTATTTTTAAAAGTAAACCATTATAGGCCAAGGCACGGACTTCAACACGTAGTCTTGGCTCACACCGAACAGCAAGCTATAAAGGGTCTCCAAAATTTCTAGTGTAAAACCATACAAACAGGAAAATCAACGGGTTAATCTATATTAAAAACGAGAAGTATGGTTGAGCCGTAAGAGAAAATGAACAAGAAGTCCCAATTACATACAGACAAACAAAACCTGGAGAGATTTAATACATTTAATGTGAAAATGACAATGAGAATGATGATCGTAGTATGAACGAAGTCAGGTCGTAAGAAGAGCGTTGTGAGGACGGCAAGGGCGTGCTAGATTCGTACTATGGTCGTGAATAGCGTGGTATAGTCGTAGTGGAAGCGTAGTTGGATCGCAGTGAGAACGTGATGGTCGTAGTAAGGTCGTAATAACGTCGCAATGAGATCGAAGCGCAGTTTCTCCGAATAGAATCACGCTTTCGCTACGTTCTCACTACGATGGTACAGCGACCTTTGCGATCTTACTACGATCTTAGTGCGCTCTCACTACGCTTCTACTACGACCTGTTTTCGCCACGACTGCACCACGATTGTTTTGAACATGTTCAAAGTTAGCCACGCTCATCACGATCTTGAAGACCTCACCACGACCGTGATACGACCTTACTGCGATCTACACGATCGTACTACGATCATCAAAATTTGCATTTTTTTCACAAATCGTAGTGCGATCGTGGCCTAGTGGGACTGGGGTATTAAACAATAAAATATTGAGCTGCATGCTAATTTACATTTAATAGAGAGTAAAGGGCATACAATTAAAGAATAAGAAAATTTGCTTAAAATAAAGAAAACAAAAATGAAGGAATTACCTATTTTGACCCTCTTTTGTTACCTTTTTATGGTCATGTCGATATCGTTTCCTGCTCGAATCATCTCGTTCCTGGCGTGTTGATGTGTGACGTCAGCGACGTAAGCTTTGTTAATGTAGCAAATCAAGTCACCGTCCCGCAAACCAGCTTTTCCAGCAACGCTCTTGGGAGATACCTATAATTAAAGATCTAATAATATAACATATACAAGTATTAAAATATAATAGACTTTTGATATTAATACCATTACTCATCGTTGAAATTAAAGGGCGTCTCCGTATGGATGAATAAATATAGATCAAATGATTTGTTTATTGATTACTGGGTACTTTTTACATAAGAGAAATATTCAGCTACAATAATTATGGGATATGACTATAACAACTATAATATAGGTCACAATTCATTTAAAAAAATGGGAGAGATCCGTTTGCGCCAAAAATGCGTCCTTTTGCGCCACAACTTTTTTTGTCCAATGCTACGTTTGCGCCACCTGTTTTAAAATTACATGGTATCATTTGCGCCAAAAATAAAACATACGATTGCGCCATTTATAGAAGAAAAATCACTTCCCTCCTCCTTTATTCGAACTTGGAACCGGCGGTTTACACGGCAAATATTTCCTTTTCTGAAACATACTTTCTTCTTACCGCCTTACTACTTCCCAATTTAATGTATGTAGTAGCTTGCAACTTCACTTTATTGTCCAAAAAGACAAACATTTAAAGATGAAATACATAAAACAGTTCATAATAATTCCTGTGGAATACTTCTGTTCTATTACTGATAGATAAAGTTTCAGCCCAAACGGATGGTGGGATCACAGCACTGTGTCATCAACATATGTGCATGGCTAAAAAAATTATCAGCAAAAGCTTCTATTTCTTCTCTTTTTTTGGTATATCTTGTATTAAATATTCAGCAAAGCAATAATGTTTCTTCTCTCTCTGTACATGGACTGTCTAATGCACTTCAAGTCTCCAGAAGCTCATTTTCATGGTGAAATATATCTCCGAACATATAAAACTTTTTAAGCCAAACATAAGAATAAATATTAATCATTAATATTTATGATATACATGTGTACAGGTAAAGTGGCGCAAATGAGTTCCGAATACATTTGGAAAACAAAATTTTGGCGCAAATGATACCCCTGAAAAACGGTAATTGGCGCAAAAGGAGTGTTGCCAAAAAAATAAAGGAGCGACAAACACTGAGGAAAATGCTTTTGACTTGGGATAGACACAAAATATAGCTTGGTTGCTATATAATATAACTGACGGAAATCCCGTATACCCTATCCACGGCCGACACTCGGCTAACGAGGGATTGGTCAGTCACAAAATGTAATCTATATTGAGTATGCGGCTATATAGGCGATTGGTCTGTTAATCGGGTTGGTTGTACGTCTGTTAAGAGTAAAACGCTTAATTTAATGTTAAACTCTATTAAATATACAGATTTTTGGCATGTTATAAGAACCAAATCAAAAAAAGAAAAGTGTCTGACAAAAATCTATCAAAGAAAATTTTGCACATTTCTTAGTCTGTGCAGTTTTCAGTAAAACTAAAAGGCGTCGCGCAAGTATGTAGTATTTATGCTTATACGCATAGCATTTTTTTTAATAAAAGGCGAAACAAACAAATTTAGATAACATTTAAAGGACAAAAAATAGTACTGTGATTTTAAAAAATAAATTGACATTAGTAAAATTTTCATAATTGTAAAATAACGTGAATAATACCACGTTTTCGGGAAAATTATGGGAATAAAGTCTGTTAATGGGTTGGACAATTAAAATTGTGTCAGTTAAGAGTTATTTAGCCACGACATTAATTTTGCTACCTTTATATTTTCCCCTTAAAAAATTTAAGAATGAGATGTTCCTGAGTAAACAAAAATGACAATTAATACAGTGCCACAGTATCCTAGAAAGAGCATTTTTATTTTGACTTTCTTTGCATTTTATTGAAGGGTGTGTCACTTTAATACAGCGTGATATGGATTGGCCTCTGGAATATACATGAATTTTTAATGACGTTTTCAATCAGCCTTAATTTTTGTGTCTGTTCGAAGTAGCACGTTCTCAATTCCGACTGAAAGTGTCTTTCTAATACAACACAGGGTACATATAACGTGTTCTCGTTCTCATTTGAACATGATATTTGTCACTGGACGTTAAACCCTAATACGTCAGTATCATCCAATTGGTTCTTTTCTATTACTTAATCATATGTTGTTTACAAATCATTCTAAAGAAGTAAACGGAAAGGAGCGAATGCAGCTACATTTGATTATTTTAAGTTTCAATTCATTTTATTACGTTTAGTTCCTTTTTTCATAAGTGCAGAGGAGAACTACAGTTGTCTATGGTGGCCGGTGAATTCCATGCGCGTTTTCGCGTTTTTCCGTTTTCACTTTTCATATTGTATAGGGCGAAAACACAAAAACACGACATCGCGAAGTGGAAAAGGCGAAAACGCGAAAATGCGAAATCGCAAAAAGGCGAAATCGGTTTCGCGTTTTCGACTTCGCAATTTCGCGTTTTCGTCATATAGAATATGAAAGGCGAAAACGCTAAAGCGCGAAAACGCAAAATGGCATTAACCTGCCACCATAGTTGTCCGCATGTAAACTTTTAGAATTTGTCACTAATATGAGTACATCGCAATCCGTTACTGTATCAACAGCCATCGGTGTTTAATGTGTGTATTCTTAAACAAGTATTATTTTTCTCCCGTTTTTAGCAATGTATCACTCTCTACTGTTCTTATCTATTATTCTATATGCTGCGTTTCCAACCAGATTCTCGTGTATGTACCAAGAGGGTCCGGATTGGGGGTATTGTTTATTTCTGTATTCTTTAAATTGTTATGTCATGTTTTTCTACATTTTATTTATCTTACTCATTATTCTTTCTTTATTTTACACATTTTGTCATCCCAATATATTTTACTTACTTATGTTTAGTTACATTACGACGTTTACCTCTGATTTATATACTGGTTACCAATGTAGGTTACACATTTGTGTCATTCATGACAATTAAACAGAATCAACATGATAGATGCGATCATTCTTGGATGAAATTAATATTACTTTAATATTACACTTTTTGAAACCATTTTTATCAATTTTCAATTTCATGTGTTGTTTCCGTATATGTTATGTTTCGTTGCTCATGTGTTGTTTTCGTATATTTCAGCCGCTTGTCTTGAGCCTACCCATTTGATCCGATAACACCCCATATAGCAATAAAATTATACTTTCATTAACTTTTAATATGCCATTCATAACTCTTAACAGACCGGGTTTTATACATCCGACCCATTAACAGACCACGTTTTAAATAAAGATTGATTTATGTCACCAAAATACAAATTTTCGTGTAGATTTTTCACACAATGATATCAATATGGTTAACAAACATAATGACTTTCTTTTTTCGATGTTCAAAATATTGAATGCAAGAACATTCAACCAATGTGTCATTTTGTGTAGATTTTATGTGTGTAAAATGTGTATAAATTTATTGATGAGTAACCCGCCTTTTCATTTTATAGATCGTACATCAAAGCTAGAAAAATAATAATGACACCACTGAATTCAGTACATTGAACTGTTTTGTTAGACATGAATACTTTTTATGATGAAAATATATTTAGAAAGTTATACAATGAAACATGCTGAACTTTCAATGATTTTCTCGATAACACCTGATAAACAGACTTTAGCCAACCCGATTAACAGACCAACCGCCGATATAGCCGCATACTCAATATAGATTAACCGACCAATCTCTCGGTTAGCCGAGTGTCGGCCGTGCTATCAGAGGCGGATTTAGACGGGGTAGTTCCCTTTGTGGAAAACATTTTGGTTGATTATATATCGAATCACTGACGCGTGACTGTAGCGGCCCCCTCTTAGGCAGTAAGTGCCTCCCCTCCTCCTTTTCTTCTGGACATGTCTAAATCCGCAACTGCATTTATATCCATATCGCAGTAGTACTTACTATGTTACCTCTCCAGGGTACATTTATTTATATTTAGTATGAAATTACTAAAAAAAATCATGATGTATTTTCTTTTTGGTATATCATTGCGTAGCAGTCTCACTGGCATATACAAGACCTTTCCTTTTATTCATCGATAAGATTATAACTGTTATAGATTTCCCATCTAATCCTTGCCTAGCGAAGATGTATCTCCTCGTTCGGTGTTTGTGCAAAATGTGATTTTGTGCAAAATGTGAAAATTACACGTGTGTTTGTGCAAAATGTGAAAGTTAACACAGACCAAGAAACCGCTCGACCGGTGTTTACAGTTGTTTTAATTTCAACCAAAAAAATGATGTTCCTAAACTCACATCTCGATTGAAAAGTTGACTTTCTACTGCATGCGTCTAGCCCAGAGGTGGATTTAGGGGGCAGGTTGGGAAAACAATGTTGATTATATAGGGAATTACTGAATAAAATTAAAATTGAGAAAGGAAATGGGGAATGGGGAATGTGTCAAAGCGACAACAACCCGACCATATACATGATATAGTAGACTGAAGCATGACTGGAGCGAGCCTCATCTTAGGCAGTCAAAGTCCCCCTTTTTAAGAAACATTATTAATCCGCCACTATAGCATTTAACTGCGTCCAAGGACATGTATATATGATAGAACTAATGGAGTGGTTAAACATCTGGAAATATTTTAAATATTTAAAATTATTTTTACTTTGTTCTGTATCTTTTATGCAGAATGATATATATTTAAAGTAAAATCATATTTACTTGAGAGATACAAAATAAGAAAATTTTGGAGAAAAAATAAATAAGCATTACCTGTTACAGAATTCCGTTCGATCTGAACCAAGAAGGGTGAATTATCTGATTTAAGAAATCTAACACGATTAAGACACGGGGCCATATTTTGGGGTTTTTTGAATAACACTATTTACTATATATTTTTTGGGGTTAATTTTGCACATTCAATTTAATTTGGGTTAGTATAAAAAAAAAATCTGACATGAATTCATCAAAAATAAAACAATTTTTTTTTTTCAAAGGTTTTTAGTTAAATCTTACCCCTTTGAGTTATTTTATTTTCAAAGTTATGGCGTAAATAGTTGCAGATTTTTTTTTTAAAGATAAGAAATTACATGAGTCATAGGAAGTTAAGAAAATGGAAGAATTTTAGGGTAAGTAAAATTTTAAATTAATTATTATCTAATTAAGTTTATGAAACTATAAGAATTTTAAATTACTACATTTGTAAAAAAGTTATTCATTTTCAACGATTAAAAATCGTACCAACTATGCCTATTGAATTTTACATGTATCTCGCTGTACAAAAATGTGCACCAAAAAAAATCTACATTTTTTGAAAATAAAAGATATGCGATTTCTACACAAGAGAAGAGAAGGTTTTAAATCCGTAACGCGAAAAGGAAAAACACGGTGTTGATAGTTACGGCATCATGGGTATATGCATTGTTAGAACCAAGAAGTTATCCCAATGTCTATAAAACATTCAGCAAAGGATTTTTTTTAAATAAAAATTCCTTTTTACATTCATGAAATTCGGATTTCAATAGAAAATTACCATATATATGGAAAAATAAATACATTACAAAAAAGGGGGATGGCAATGTGTTTTGTGTCATAAAAATGATATATTTAACACGATTGCATAATTGATATCAGAGATATATCATATAGTATTTGGTTTCAAATGGGAAAGGGGGGAGGGTATGCTGACAGTTTCTCTCGATATGATTTTAAAATTGTTAATAAATCACCATGGATATAGATAGTTTCTTATTGTATTTTATTATACTCGATCGATGAAAACACCTTGATCGCAGCTGTGTAGATCAGTACTGTAAATAACTCGACCGACGAATACACTCTTAATTGTGTTTTAAGTGCAAATAAAACAACTTTTGATTTACAGGAATACAGTGCGAGAAATTTGAATTATTATATCATGCTATATACATAATAAGAAAACAGGCAATAAGATAAACAAACAAGCAAACAAATGAAAAGATAAATAAATATGCAGGTTCAATGTATTCTGTTAATGCGGAGATAATTACAAATCATTGAAACATTGATAACACTAATATCTTCACACGTGCATGAATACTTGTGCGCGTGCCAGATACATTCCACATTTGGCTGCTAAGGTAACCCGACTCCTAGATAACTTCATTATTTACTGTCAATGTACTGCATAGCATTTTACTTATCTTGGCAATCAATTAGGGTGTAATTGTTACTTTAGTCAAAAGAAATACAGCTTATAGAATATACATTTTTACTCCAAATCTTTAATGCTAACTTGGTATAATTGTTTTTATTTATCTTATTGTATATTAGATTTGAAGATTTTGTACGTATCGGTTTGTTCTTTTTTTATGAGGGCCTCAAGTCATGCAAGTAAAGATTAGGGAACACTAATTGGGTTAAAATTACCCTTTTAAATAAAGAATATTATCGTGGTTATTGATTTAACGATATGATCAGTGATGATTATAAAATCGTACTGGTAATTCATGAGATATTTGCCACTGCTGGTAATTTGAGCGAAACAACATTCAGCTATTTATGTTATAACCATTACATTTTTTTAATTATTTACATCAAAAATCGTGAAAGTGATTATAATTTTAGAGTTATAAATGATGTTTCAACCACTTTTCAATTTACAGAACGATGATTTCTCTTAATACAGCGTGAGTCAAAAGTTTTAAATTTGAATAATCTGTTTTAAATTCTGTTGACATATACATATACCTCGGGATAAGTTAGTTCAAGCATGGGTTGATACATTGAGTTTACATATCTTATGAATCACTGAAAGTATACAAAGAAACATTGATTGTATTAAAATACAGGTAAATACAAAGTATGTAGAAAAGTTTTAAGTTTAAGAAAAATTTCACAATAAAATCTTTTAATGGAAAAGAAAACAAATACAATAATTATTCCATCCCTGGGATTCAAAATCAAAGAAACGACTTTGATAGTTTATTTATATCAAGGTTACATATTCAGTTGTGTTTTCCGAAATATACAGCTGCAACTTCCAAAAATAATGATACCCCTCAATTCAAAACAGCGAACCATTTTGGAAAGGAAATCTTTGACATACCTCAGCAACCTGGAGTGGGATCCCGACCTCGGATCCTCCCTGCATTTTAAATCCCCATGGCTGACCAGTGTCATATCGCCTCAATTTGCAGACCGTTATTTCACTGCCCGCCATTTTGCTACACCTTGTCGATTAGCCTGATGTTACTTTCTACAAGAATGTGTATATACACACCCACTAGAGTGTATTATATTGGTATTGTATATATGCCGAACTTTCATTATCATGTTATCATAATTACACGTGATGGCCTCGATCACACGCCGGGATATCATACGCGTAATTGCCTTTTTTTTTTTATAACAAAACCCTGTCCCGAAACATATATTTTTTATAATCAAGTATAAAAAACTTTCTATTAAAATCAAAATTCGCTACTCCCCATCCGTCTGAAGATGCAGTTTGGAAACATTCAGGTGCAATTATCGATTTGTGAGGTTCTGAATGGAGTTTACAGATAAGGGAATAATGGGGCTTAAAAAAGAATAAAGACACCCCACCCCCCCCCTTTTCCCCCTTTAAAAGATAGTTTTATTTGGAAGCAATTTTTTTTTCGTCTAAAATATATATATATATTGTATTAGTTTTGATTCATAATCAGTAATTCCCAGGGGCGGATCCAGGATTTCAGATTAGGGAGGCGCTCAATGTTAAAATTTCGCCGAGCGAAGCGAGGCTAAAAAATTTTGAAGGTATAATTATCGAAATTATTGGAATATTCTTCTAAAGAGGGTGCAATGTAGATATCTTGCATGGCAAGTAAAACGTGGCGAATATTTTGTGTTAAAATAAGCGAGAAATTAAAGTTTCAAGCTAAAACCGCATAAATCCACCCCTGTCAATCTACAATCACCATAATTAACAAGAAATGTGCGAGTTTCAATTCATTGACTCAAAAATAGCTCAACCGACCAATATTAGATTAAAAAAAAACGGTCTACTTTTGCCAGCGATTTTTCATTGTCTTTTCACAATTTTTTATTATTATTATTTTTTGTTGTTTTCGGAGGTCGTGCCAAACTTTTTATGTACATTTTTTTTTTTACAGCAAACCACTAAATTCAAAATGAGATCTTTATTTTCATGGGATCCTATATGTAATACGGAAATACGAGTTGGAGCCTTGATCGTTTATGCATGCTTCGGCAAACTTTACAGGTTGCAATTAAGTGAGAAACATATATTGATACAGATATATAAAATAATGATACAAATTAATAAAAACTAACCTGTCGCTTGAACCAGTATTTCTATCTTTCATTAACCCTTTAACATTCAAGGATTTTTTACCTTTTCTTCCCGAATAAAGGATATCTGTTTTCAATCAATTGCACATTTCGATAAAAAGCTCACTCAAAGGACAAGTTAGACTCATCTGATAGATAATTGACCAAGGTTTCAGGAAAACTTGATTTAAGGAAAATAATTTCTTACGTTGGTCACGTGATATCCCTCAAAAGTCACGTGACATGCTGAATTAAAGTGACAAAAATGTACAATTCAAGCGGAAAAGCGGTTTTACAGACATTTAGTGACAAAAATAGAACATAGTTTTAGTGTTAAATTAATGCAAGAAGACTTTCGGAAACGTTATCGGTGAAAACTTTATACAGAAAGATGCAAAACTTGTCTGATTGGTAGAAATATCAAGACTCGAAACACCGAAAAATAGTGGATTTTTTGGAGAATTTTTGTCATAGTCAAATAAATGGCCCAAGTTTATGTTAAAGATGTTCTATTCATAACTGCTTACAGAATAAGCCTTTAGGATAGAATTTTGAGTAAATATTGAATGAAAATCTGGTATTTTTGAGTGCCCAGGCTAAGAATGTAACAAAAACAGAGAGAGGGGAGAAAAAGGGGGGGGGTTCTTTTTGATGTAAATCATGTATTTCAGTTGTCTTAATTGAAATTGAAAGTAAAGTTAAGTTAAGTTACAATAAATATAGGAATTAATTTTTTCATCCTCCGGGAGTGAGGTTTGAACCCGCGATCATCCGGGTGTTAGACTGTGCATCTTTCCACTGAGCCACAGAAACCATTGGAAAATTTATGAAATTTAAGCATATAAGAATAAGAATAAGAATAAGAATAAGAATAAGAATACTTTATTAATCCAATTATGGACCCTTGCGGGTTTTAAATTTCATACAATGATTACAATGATTTGTTATAACAATGAAATAATAAAATGAAATACATGACAATAGAACTCTGAACAGTTATTGCATGCACATGGAATAGAAAGTAATATGGGAGACAATCAATCAATTTCTGTAAGGATTATTCCCCTTTAAACAGATATGGTGTTTTGAGTTGCATACAAATGATATGCAGCCTCAACTGATTAGATATAAGGGTATTTTTCTCCCATGTACACACAGCAACCAATTACTAGATATTTATGTATATAATTATATTTTTTGACAATTGCAGGAATATGATAAGCACCTTAGAGTTTTACTGCAGTTTGTTTATAAGCATTTACATAATAATAGAAGAAATATGCATACACATAGAGAAATGTGCACTTAAATTAAATTTTTGAATTTAAAATATATATATATAGATAAACTAAAAGAGATTTAGCCATTAACAGAATTTGTGGATCTCAATTGAAAACTCTGGATAAGAAAAATGCATAACTTTTTCAGTATATGTTGATCTTCAGTGGTCATTAACCATAAAAATTTTGATTTGCCGTACAAGTTATAGAAATTTTGACAGTGTTCATGAGCTTGTGCAAACAGTGATTCTCTACATTGATTATACAATGGACAGTTAATTAAAAAATGAAACTCATCTTCAATATCATTATGAGAACAAAAATTACAAGTCCTCTGTGACCTTTCTATAGGTTTGTTCTTATGTCGCTCTTTTTCTACTCTTAATTGGTGAGCACTTATGCGAAATTTACATAAAATTTGTCTTGATTGAAAACTTTGAATATCAAGATATTTTTCCATTTGGAAATTACTTTTATGAGAAAAATATGTATCTAGCTTTCCATTAACATTATCTTTATCATTGAACCATGCTTTTAAAAATAATGTCTTTAACTTTTTCATAATAAGTTGTTTTAATCTATTAATTGAATAATCAATACAATATGTTTCTTTCAATTCAAGCTTTTGTAAAATAAATTTAACAGAGGAATACCATGTTATAGTGTTATTTTCATGCATATCTTTGTTACATAAAAACGCTTCTTTCAATAAATTTGAGTTACAATGATGTAATCTATGCAGATAGCTTATCATAGATATAACAATATTAAAATATATAGGAAATCTACCTAATTCTGATTGTACAGCAACATTTGTACTTTTATTATTTAAGCCTAGAATATGCTTACAGAACTTTAAGTTCATTTTATCAGCAACATTATTCTGGTATATTTTTTCAAGCATATAAGTCACCTTCTCTGTAAGACTAGGAATTAATGTTGGGAGAACATAATCAAACTTCGTTTTCTTAAGAAGCTATTTTTTGAAAATTATTATTTTTTGAAGCAAATTTGTAAGAAAGTTATTCAGAAATGTTCGTTTTTTTCGTCTATATGTCACTATTTCTATACCTTAGCGATACGATATCCAACACCCTCATAACCAGACACTAAAGAAACAAAGATTTGTTATAGTCCAAATAATTATGACGTCTTGAAAGGCTATTATAATTTTTTTCTTTGACGCCTTACATCGACTTGATGTAAGGCGTCAAAGAAAAAAATTATAATAGCCTTTCAAGACGTCATAATTATTTGGACTAAGATTTGTTATTGCTATTTCGACTTGGCTAACAATTTTTAACACATTTTGGATGTTCTCATCTCTTTTGCTATAAAAACTGACAAAACAAAACATGAAAATTCCTTGTAATTTGAGTTTGTTTCAGTGTTGATACTCTATGAATCAGATTTTTTGTATGTGTATGAGTTTTACTTACAGTTTTGATAGTATTCTTGTAAATGATCACGGCACAGTTATCAAAATTGTCATTTTAAAACAAAAAACAGCAACAATTTGTCTTGTGACATTTTGTGAAAATATTCTATTTAAAAATAGAAATAAAACAGTTTTCCCCCCAAAAATCTTGTCAATATAGGGCAAATTGACATGATGCATTGCATTTTGTTGGTTTCAGACACCAAAAATCAAGTTGGTGGTATACTGATCTTCAATTTGAGCCCACAACCACATGTGTACGTTAAAAATTGTCAACGATACAAAACTTCATGCAAACTACTCCGCCACAAATTTTGCTTATCGGTCAAATTGACCGGTAGGAACGTTAAAGGGTTAAGAAAGAATTTAACCAGTTATCTTGACTGTTTTCTTCGCTGTGCAGTGATGAAATACCCAACCCAACCGCGGGTAGGGCACTTTCACCTACTTCGTTGGAAAGTGAGTTAGTGATGTTTTGGAGTTTCGATTATCAAAGAAATTGTTTATAATTTATAAATTGTTTTACTTTAACTGCCAATTGAAGCCTATGATATGTGTCATCAAACGCAGTACCGCGTTTTACACCTTTCTTTGAAGTATACCATATTTATGATAGAACTCAATCTAATTAAAATATAGATCTCCGATTTCGTTATACTACGTTACTACATATAGTATAACGAAATCGGAGATCTATACATATGTAGTAACGTAGTATAACGAAATCGGAGATATCTATAATACTAAAATTACGAGGTCCAATTTGTCAGCTGTCATCACGTAAAAACGACGAATCACAGAATTCAACTTTATATATAACTAATATAGTACAAAGGTGTAGATTAAAAATTACACCACTCCAGGCCCTTTTGTTTTCCACGTAATTAATATTGCCAATAATTAAGAAGTTCCGGGTCGAGTCAGCTACCGATACCAATAGTATATTCACCTGTTACCTTTTACCTTATCTGTACGTTCCGCATCTGACAGGCGCACCACCAAACGTTGTATTCAGGATTAATATGCTATATACACGGGCATAACCACAGGGTTGACACTTTTAAATTGTCAAATTGTTACCTATTGTAGTATTTTAATCAGTAAGACTTTCTAAGATAACAATACGAATACTAAAAATCTGGACTAAAAATAAGGCGTATACATAGGTATAGTTTTCAATTTGTTAGTGGGCATGACGTAAAACAGCGAAGCAAAGAATTCAACTTTATTAATAACTTATATAGGACAATGCTGTTGATTAAAAAATACTCCATTCCAGGACCGTTTGTTTTCCAAATAATTAATATTATTGTTTCAGTTCGACGGGTTCAAACAGAAACTTTAAGACTTGAAAGCAGAGAAAAACTGTGTATCTTATAATCGGCATGACTTTATCAGATGACAATACTAATACTAAAATAAGGCTTGCGCATAGTTGTATACTTTAATTCAGTCACGGACCCGTGATATCACGGGTGTGTTCTAGTATATTTTAATTAGATTGGATAGAACTTATAGATTAACCGTAGGTCAGTATATTAGTAATCGCATTGGTTCTGTTAAACTTACTGTTTTATATACTTCTTTGAATGATAAAACAGATTGCAATGCGACGACATTATTTTTCGTCGTCTGTTCAGATACTTTATTGAGCTGGGGACAACCCATGCTTTGCAAATTTTAGGGGGGGGGGCGCACGCCGCCACGCCCCCGCCTAAATCTGCCCCTGATTCCCGTTTGACCTGTAAGTGTCCGTGAAAAACGTGACTATATATACGTGATCACATATTTGGTTAATTTGATTAAAAACAAATACTAAGACAAGTCCCAATGTTCCCTTTGGTAAACATGGTAACGTAACTAATTCTAAAAATATCTAAAGAACATAATCTCGCGCATTAATACAGACGTGACTCTTATGCTATAATACATAGACGGACGGGTTGTATATTTATTTTGATTGATGTACAAGTGCCGTTGCCGTACTTCCAGGTTATATGTTTTGCCAACATACTTGACGGATAGGGACACATGTATTGTCTATAAATCTTTAATTATATAAATTACAATGCTGATAGTAAATTATAATACAAAGACGGACGGGTTGTATCTGTATATCTATTTTGATTGATGTACAAGTGTCGTTGCCTTACTTCCAGGTTATATGTTTTGCCAACATAATTGACGGATTGGAACATATATATTGTCTATAAATCTGTAATTATAATTATGCTGCTGATAGTAAATTATAATACAAAGACGGACGGGTTGTATATTTATTTTGATTGATGTACAAGTGTCGTTGCCTTACTTCCAGGTTATATGTTTTGCCAACATGCTTTACGGATCGGAACATATTGTATATAAATCTGTAATTATAATTATGCTGCTGATAGTATCAACAAAGAAATGCTGATTGTTTATTTTTATGATTGTATTGTCTTCTTTCCTACCAGTGAAATATATTGTCGAGATATACTTGTTGTTAACTACAAATTATCGGTTTACTTATATACTCAATCAAGACTTATTTTGACAAAAACTTGAGGCAGTTCGCTCTCTTTCCCCTTTTCCAGTATTTTTGAAAGTTGAGACGTTACTCCCAATATTTGAAAATATATATTTACAAAAGTTTTATACTATTTTATACTAAAATTTATATTTTTTTTTTTGGGGGGGTACGTGGTCGATCAATGGGGGAATGTACGCTCTATCTTCTACGCTTCCTGGATCTACCTCTGCACAGTGTACACCGTCTGTTTCTATAATGGCGAATAATTTGTATATTAAGATTCATACAGTCATAAGGAGTTTGAGTTTTCAATTCGTTAATATTTGTTTAATAGCAACTAACCTGCAATTACTTTGGTTTTTTTTTAATGTATCTGTAGAACGAATTACTTTTTATTCGTTTAAATCTATTTATTTATAGTGGATTGGTAAACAAGTTTTGCAACTTATATTAATACCTTTCTACTTTCCGAGTGCGAGTGCTGCCTTTTAGCGGCATTATCCTACTCTTTTTCGATATCTACAAGGGTGTCTTTTTCGTCCAAGAGATATGGCTCTCTTAGTTTTTGTTAACGACATGTTAACAGCCAAATTTAAATATTTGTTGGGGAGATACCGGTTTATGAATTTTTGAAACTTCAAATATCGTCTCTCCAAAAAAATAACATTTAAGCGAAAGATTTATAATGTGCAAATTTTGAATAAAAAGTGCAACTATGTATCATTTGTATTGCGCTTGCCGTGTCAGTTTTCCGATTCCAAATATCAAAAGATTTTTCTCTCTGTTTTATTCAAATAGTACATAGATATACATTTACATATTGACCGTGAAGACATTTTCACTTAAACTTTTATTTCAATTGATGTGAAATCGACAAAACTAATTTGACGTCTCCGTTTACATCTGCTATGCAAAAAGTAATAACAAAAATACCGAATTCAATCGTAAATTTAAAAAGGGGGGTCAATAGAACCTTATAGAATTAGCTGTTAGACTATATCAACTAACGAAACGAACGGAAAACAATGGACGGTCAAATTCCGAACTTGGTACAGCATTTTTGACTACTATGTAGTTAAATCTCCACACTGATCATTAGTAAAGTGCATCTGTAATTGAAATCATATATGTATATAAATCAGTAGTTCAGCTTGTACACTATTGTTGACAAATACGGACGCACTGTAAATAAAAGTACCCGAGTGACGTCATCCTACTTGCGCGTTTGGCTTCAGAAATTTAAAATTATACACAGCTACATAATATTGTTATAAGATAGACTAATTGGATATTTGAAATTACTGAAGTTGTCATTGGGTGTTGTTGCACGATGTAAAACCTGACTCTAACCGGCTCTTTCCTTCTAAAGCGCAGAATTAAACCTGGACCAAAAACTCTCATGAATTACTGAAAAAAATATTACAACAGGGTTTTCGATATCACAAACTAGTCAAAACAATTACTAAATTTTATCATCGGTACAAGGAAATCATTCGTAAATATATATCAACATGCAAACATTTTATAGTTACTTTCAGATGTTTCACATCCAATCTGTTATGGCAATTTTCTTTACAGAGTACAAAGATGTCGGTATTCACCTGAAAAGCTAACCAAACCTGGAACAGACTTAGTCGGAAGAACTGTTTGCAGGTCATTATATGGATTGCATTTTTAGGTATTAATATTGATTCACTCATATCGTATCATGTATTCTAAAACCAGTTGCTGAAATGTTACGAGTTATGTTCTGATTTATTTTATGATGGTATGGTACTTACATGTAACCCCTTATTAGAGGAATGAATTGTTCTTGATTTTCGAATGATGACGACATAATCTTTCAATCATTTCTTTTAGGTCTGGATCTGGCATGTCAGTAACTGCTACATTATAGTCGTCATTTGTTCATTAATGTATCATTGTCATTGTTTGCTTAGTTTCTTTTCTTTTTCTTTCTGACATCGGAATCGAACTTATTATGCCCACCTACGATAGTAGAGGGGCATTATGTTTTCTGGTCTGTGCCTCCGTTGTACCGTCCGTCCGCTTCAGGTTAAAGTTTTTGGTCAAGGTAGTTTTTGAAGAAGTTGAAGTCCAATCAACTTGAAACTTAGTGCACTTGTTCCCCATGATATGATCTTTCTAATTTTAATGCCAAATTATATTTTTGACCCCAATTTTATGGTCCACTGAACATAGAAAATGATAGTGCGAGTGGGGCATCCGTGTACTATGGACACATTCTTGTTTTAAACTGAGTTTAACTATCCGTATTGTTGTGTGTTTTCCTTTTATTTTACATTGGCTAGAGGTATAGGGGGATTGATTAGTTGGTGCATGCTTAACACCAAGGAGCAATTATTTCATTCATATTCAGAATGAGAACACAATTGAAATAAGCTATGAACATGCACAAGTAGATTCTACAAGTTGGGACGACTGAGAATGTGGCCTACCACTACACTAGATATGTTTGAAGAGATAAAAACATTTGCCGTGAAACAGGCATAGTATTACGAACGTCTTTGGTGATTTTTGCAAAGGGTTCTTTCACACGCAGAGAACCGAACTTTCGTCATACTTAAGTTATCGAATTTAACGTCCCCAATTTGACCAGACGTGGTTGCTCATTTATAATCATGGTTAAGGTTACTGCCGAAACGGCTAATGTCTATGGATTACCATATATGTATACCGCTGTCAATTCTTGTGGTTTGAAACCTTTAAAAACATTATTAGACAATTAGCAAGTACTGTTAATTCATAAATTATTCCAATGTTTTTATTATTGCGAAAAATGCGATAGGGTTATACTCGCAATAATTTAAACTCGCATTATGAATTTATTTATATGAATTGACAATTTCGCAAAAACTAAAATCGCATTTTAGTCTTAAATGACAAATAAATAAATACCCGCACTGATTTCTGAATTTACCGTATATAGGGACAATACTTATCAAGAATAAAAATGTACATTGTAGATGTCCATACAGGAACATATATACACTTTGGTCCATATGTCATACAACCGATCGTCTAATTAGTAAAACGTAAATGTTAATTTTGGTCACTATAAATGAGGACGAAAAAAATAAGTGAAAGGGAGGGTAGTATAACAATTTTGGGCAAGAATACTGAAAACTTGAATAAAGGAACGGTTATTTATATGGTAATTCATGTTTGGTTTAAATTTATTTTATTTCATTGTCATTATATTACCTAAAAAAATAAACAATAATTTGAGAAAAAATGTATTTATTAACATAACAGTATCACATTTGTTTTAAAAATGGACGGATGATAATCTAAAACTAACATATTTGATGTTCTAAGTAATAATACATAATATATGACAACAATTTTAAATTTTAATAACTATTAACTACTAGCATAACATATTGGTCCGAGACCACAAATATAGTCCCTAGTGTTGACAGTGGGTTACTTGCCATTAATTTTTATACCCCTTCCAAATTTATTTCTCCATATTTAATGCCTAAAATTGCAAGTAGGGGGTGAAATTACACTGTAAAAAAATTTGGGTCCAGAATTTTAAAGGAAAGTAGTGATTTGGTCCAGCTGAAAAAGGTTGAAAATTAGCACTTCGGAAGCTGTCAAAAGATTTCAAGACGCCCTAAACATAAAATTGTCCATATTTTGAGTTAGAGCCGATGAAGTTTTCTATAATTTTGATATAATTTGTCCCAAAAGTAGTACAACACACTGTAAAAGTTTCTTTGAGAAAGCGCAGGTGGGATTTTTTTTATTTTCATTTATGAAATAATTGTGTTCTCGGACCAATTACACATTTGTAGTGCTTGGATTAAAAGAGAATGGCAAATGACAAAGCATAAGAAAATTGCTTTTGCAGAAAGGTTACACATGGCCAATTCTCTTTTCCACTAATTATGAATTGATAATTTTTCGATAGATGTAGTTCCGAATTACAACGAAAATAAACGCCCAATTCTTACGTCTTGAAAAAGTCACGGTCGTCCCTCAAAAATGGGACAGGCCAATACAGAAAATAAAAAAAAAAAAAAAAAAAAAAAAGCATATCAAATCATTAGAAGTTTAATACACATCTAAACTTTTGTAATGTAAAAGGTTTCATATGATACAGTTCTTAGCACAAAAAAATAAAATAGCAACTAACTAAAATTCTGCGATACAATTCTAATTGTTGATATTCACATGTTTTCCTTACAATAAAATGAAATCTTGAATTCAATACATTATGACAGATTAAGTCATCACAAAATAATTACATTCATTCAACATTAAGCTATGAAGTTAAATAAATGTATACAATGACATATAAATGCATAAATTAATACAAATGAAATAAGAAGAAATTTACTAATAAAGCAGTCATAAATGGAAGGAGGTATATATGAATAATAAATGCAAATTTCGTCAAATTTCATTTTAATGACACCTTTCTAAAATTCGATACAACTAACTTGACATTAGAAATGCTTACATCTGTTCTTTTTGCTACTTTTGCACACTGGTATTTACAAACAAAGTACAGATATCTTGAAAAGTTATGTAATCAAATCATTTCCAAAGTATACAGTCCTCTTCAATATTATTGCACTTTTACTGGGTATTTGTCATATGATTATCTGATTTTAATGAAAATTGTAAAGCAAAGTAGATGAAAAAAAAGCAATTTGTATGCTTTAACAGTATAAAAAAATAGATGAAATAGTTCCTCTTGGTTGACATTATAAGTGTTACAACATTCCATAAAACATTAACCTGGGCCTAGTCTGTCAGTAAAACAACTCATAATTGAAGCTAAAAGTCTTCTTTAGATTTATTATCAGGATTTCTTTGAATATCCCGCAGATATAAAACAGCAGATTTAATTTCAATCTATTATAATTTTTTTATGAAAATGCAAATGCATCAATGATAGCAGACAGGGATAGTACTGATGGTCCCACCAAATTGTCTATGAAGATACAAATGCATCAACGACAGCCCACAGGGCTAGTACTGGAGACGATCCCCCAGATGTTATAACATTCATATCATCATACAAGAAGTTAGCTGCAGTTACGTCGTTGGAATAGAGCTTCACTCCGCGATATTCAGGCTGCAAAAGATATTTGATAATCATGATTAAACATTTCAAATTGTTCACAAAATATCCATTCTAAATCAAATAATTCCAATGTTGGCAATTATTAGTATGCAGACTTCGACTTAGTTGGTTCTGATGAATTTCGTTTTGTTTTGTCTAGATATGTCTTTGAACATTTTGATATTTGGCGATTGCATTGTCTGTGTTTATTAGATTATTTTCGATTGCACCCTTGTTTATTCCCGCTTTTATTATTTAGTAATTATTCATTTGAATCAGACTTCATACTTATATGAGTACATGATTATAACATCATATAGACTATTTTGAGAAAAGAAAAAAGTAAAGTTTGTTTGTAACCAGTTAATGAACATTAAATAAGAATATGGTGAGAATTCTTTGCAAACATTTTGTTAAATTTTACCTTTGTTGCGGCACATGGATATTTATAAAGTCTAACACGGCCTCTGCTATCACCAGTCAGTAAGAAATCCCTGTAGTTAGAGCGATGTACAGCATTTAATTGTGTCCCGTTCTCCATATTTGTCCAAGGACCTGTTTGAAATAAAACATTTCTATGAATACATGTAGGTGTGGGTATGTATCAACGAGAACAACACAAATAACAAAAAGACATCTAGAGTTCGTCGCCCTTCCTTAACAGTTATAAATACCTTTTGTACCTACTTATGTAAAAAAAAATTGTGTAAAAATATAAGAATAAATTTTACAAAGAACTATCAAAGGTATGTCCATCAACACCAAATCATCCAAATGCACCCCCCCCTCCAAAAAAAACCCCAACCAACCCAACATTACGATATAGATAAGACAACAGCTGGTTACAGATGTATATACTTATGTATGTTTAATGGTCAAATGTGAACAAGATGTGGTATTGGTGTCTAATTGTGACCTAAATTATTTGACATCCATGTGATTTGGTTACTGTCGGATAGTGGTCTCATTGGCAATCATAACTTCTTTTTATATCAATTCTGTCAGCAAGCCTATGGACCCTATGCTTTTGTTCCGGTCGTCTATAATTTACCTACAGTCACTTTGATTTCGTCCAGTCTGGCACCAACTTAACATTTAAATAAATGATTTCAGATAAACTGACCTATTACTGGGTATCCTGTAGTACAACTGTATATATGCCAGTCTGCATCGCGTAAAACACGAGGATCACTTATTCTTAACTTCTTCTCTATATCCCCTGTATAAAAAAGATAAAAAAAAAATAATAAGAGCAAGTAAATATAATTTATAAAGTTGACCACCGATTGTTGTATCAACGGCATTATAACAGATCAGTTCGGATTATAATATAGATTATCTATGATTAATCAAATAATAGAATGTTCTATTTATCTACCAACTCAAAGACCATTCCCTGTATGTCTTGGCTTTTACATTGTTGAAGTATAAGTTTGAAATTATTCCAATTTCTCACACAAAGGAAACATAATCTATCTAAAAAAAAAGAAGACGAATACAGGTCCCCAAAACACTAAAAATTACTAGTGTTGAAAATAAAAAAAAATACTCTGTTTTCAAATTAATACTTATGTGTAGTATACATTAGTTTTCCTTTAGATGTGTGAACCACTTATAAAGATTAGAAGATAAAGACTTACAGTTGATCATATTGTATTGTCCATCCGTACTTTGAATGTACTTGCTGTCTCCTGACCAGTCAATATGTGTGACAAAGGTTGGATGACCCTAGGGAAAAATAAATATCGACATAGTTATACATGATATTGGAACAAACATTTGGTTTTCCGTGGAGGGTGATTTTAAATATCCTAGTAAGAGTTGAAAGCAAAAATGAGTGCACAATACAGGACGTAATGTATATTCTGCAAGAAACAGTGGAATAAATAGTGAAAAGAAATTTTCACAAGGCAAGCCGCCACAAAAAACAATAACCATAGGGAACAATAGAAAATATTCAATCCGAAAAAAATTCCTACTCCCTCCTCCTAAAATTTATCTAATCCGCTTTGATTGATTTCACGTTTTTAAATTAACCTTGGACTCCGGTATTTTTGTTATACATTTTTGCAAAAGCGATTTTTTTTATAAAAGAATATTAGTTTTGAAATCTTGACTGTTGTTTTAATTTTATTTTGTTTAGGGATATTTACACTTAAATGCAAATATAATATTTAACCTACTTTCAAAGGCCTTGAAGGAGCATAACCTTGACCTCCGTCTTGTGCATCCAGTATGTGTAACAGTCCATCATGGCTACCTACTGCTATCATTGTACTATCTATAAAGCAAATAATATACCAATACACATGTAATTAATTCACACACAACACTCATGCCTTGAAACCGGTGAAAAAAATCATAATTATTTCTGATTAAGAATAATTTCAATATAAAGTGCAAAAACAAAACAAAGAAAGATACGATGTATCTTCATTCGATGTGAGTAAAAGACACTGTTAGTCAATAGATGTTTTAAATAGTATTATACATTTTTTGTAAATGCATAAAACAGGTCCAACACGGATCTTCGATGTATTGCAAAATTAAAGAAAGTATTTTCAACCGAGATGAACATTTTCAAGCTAATGTCTTTACTCAGATAAGTAGATGTTATATACAAGATTCCAAATGACGTTAAATATTATTTAAAACTACCTGGTGAGAAGGAAATACAATCAATGCGGTATTTGCTAACATCTATTGAGGCAACATGCATTCCATTATGAGCGTTCAGGATTTCAATATTTCCAGTCTGTGTTCCTGCAGCAACCTGTCGACCTTTGAGATCCGCTGACAAACAGCAACCAGGTTTCTGTAAAATTAATATTCATATATAGATTTATTGAGGACATTTTTTTATAAATTATCTTTACTTTTTTTTTAAGAAATCTGAAATTAAGAAAAAGATAAAAACACGTTTAAAAAGATATTTCATTTGCTTAGCAATTTCTTATCTGTTTAAATATGTGGTTCTAAAAATACATCATATTTTTTACACGAGTTATCGATATGGAATCTATTTTGATTATATAATTTTAATTCTACTTTTTATTTTCTAAAACCCACATTTATATGTTGCTTCATATATCAATCGTATGCTGACATCACTACATAGTGTATTTTATATTACCATCATAAAACATTGTCCAACCTACCCCTATTTGTGATTTCCAAATGATTTTGTGTCTTGTCGTAGACCATTTTATCACCATTTTGTCAAAGGAAGTTGTGAAGAATGCCGATTCGTTTGGATGAGGAGCTATTGCCCATATTTCTTCGCTATGTCCCTGTAAAGTACAAATATAGTAAAGATTAT
Organism: Mytilus edulis; assembly: GCA_019925275.1. Classification (NCBI taxonomy): domain Eukaryota; kingdom Metazoa; phylum Mollusca; class Bivalvia; order Mytilida; family Mytilidae; genus Mytilus; species Mytilus edulis. The sequence continues at coordinate 8,326,866 of CM034359.1, forward strand.
TCTCTTTGTATAATGTTTAAAAAACGAAAACTACACGTCACAAGTTTCATGTGTCCTAAGCACTTTTCGGTAAAAGCATATCGATGAAATTTCTAATATTCAAATTCTCCCATTATTTAAAAATTCCAATACAATTTAGCTCCTTACATTAGTTAATAAAGCGTTTGTTTTAGTGGGAGACCCATACCCTGTCAACATTCTTTCGCACATTCTTTATGGCATCTATAATCATGAAGCCTTAATGGACTTAATGTTGGACTCTCCCGTCACACCATTTGCGAGTATGGAATTGAGAAACAATGCTAGTCCGTCGGAGGGGGACGAAAAATGGCTGACCCATGTTAAGAGAAAGCAATATCTCTTTCACGTAAAAGACACCCATGTAGATTTCGCAAAAGAGCGGGCTAATGCCGTTACAAGGCAGCACTCGCACCCGCAAAATGGAGAAGGATTAATATTAGTTGTAATAACTTGTTTCCCAATCCACTATAAACAACATATGTTTAAACTAAACTACTCCTGAAACATAAAATTCTTATTTCAGCTATTTTTCTACTATATCTTGGAACGAAAATCTAGACTACTGTCCGTTGATTTCAATGCAAAACTTTTAATGCTGATCAGAATATTTTCGCAATTTTCTGGAACCAAAACCTGCCGGATTTGTTTTCTCTCAATCGATTAATAACTTTCAAACAGCGGTATACTACTGTTACATTTATTCATCTAAACAAAAATATATGTACTTCGCTCAAATAACATAACATAGATGTCCGTTATGCCTGCTTAGATATCTCCTTTCCTATTATCACTATTCAAGTTTTTCTTCTATAGTTTGAACACATGTGGATGATAAACATTGGTTAACTAAATTTTGTACTGTTACTTTAAAATTGTTCTGCGGATTGTAAAAGCCAATTCATATCCAATATTTGAATGCACCTACACTCAAATTAATTAATGCATTTACATCAGACTTACTTGGATAAGAAATCTAAATTTATCTTGCAGTGATCCATCAAGAACATATCCTTTTGATGTTCCAATATACAACCGTCCATCAGCACTGGAACTATTCTGTGGTATGATAGTTCTGACATGACCTGTGGCCTCTGGTAGCTAAGGTGAAAACAATGATTCGTGAAGTAAAATATGTACCGTGAGTTCAAAAAGTTGATTACAGAATAATCAATCGGCAATTAACTCGATAGCAATATCGATCCAACTTCGATTCATAGGCATCGTATTTGCTTCACAAATTTGGACGCATTTCTTTTCGTTGAATTAGGTGTGTTCGTTGTGTTTGCAGTCGTTGTTTTGACAAAATAAACAAAAAAAGCATACAGAAAATGTTACATGAATATTCACCCTTCGACTTCAGAGCTTAAGAATCAATTCTATCTGACTTGCTTCGAATGCATTGTAGTGATCGACGGAATATGTAAGCTCATTTTAAGTTGATATCTTTTTTATTAACGGGAAGTAATCCAATCTGAATATATTATATCGGCAATGCAAATAGATTTAATAAAAGACTTATAGATGCTTTACGTAAGAAGATTATGAATTATGTCGGAAAGTCCTAAAGTATTTTAAACATGTTGTAGACCTTGATATTTGTTTTCATATATCGGCAACAATCAACCATTGATATTGCTCAGATTAACATTTGAAATCTTTTCGCATCGATGTCAAATATAATGGAATTTAAGACGACTATCATACATGTGAGAGGTGTAGCTAGCTATAAAACCAGGTTCTACATAAGAAAATTCCTGTACCTAGTTAGGAATATGATAGTTGATAGCCATGTGTTTGAGCTTTTAATTTTGCCATTTGATTATAGTGACTGTCGTTATTAATTTTCCTCGGAGTTCAGTATTTTTGTGATTTTACTTTTTGATATCAATTTCAACCACATTATTCTTAATTACGAAAGGAAAATTGTATGCTCCTTACCACTCTAGCATTTGCAGGCCTATAACCGTTTATACTGTCCCACGCACGAATTTCTAATCCACCACCCGTCATCAACGTGTTATCCATTAGTATATACAACGAAGAAACGGGATGCTAGAAAACAATATGAAAGTGTAGGTATATCTACATGTATCTTACGGTCAGTTCATGCTTAAAGATGAAATTTCTATCAATAAATCGCTTTTCCAAACTAGCCAATATATTTCGAGTAATTTTGCTAAATGGTGAGCAACATTCTTTTTATCTTATCATTTTTAAATGTATATATCTGCAACTAAAATTGTCTACGGATCAAATGAAGGTAATCAGGTTGACTTTCAACATGTTCAAAGAATCATTACTCTTATGTTGTATTTGAAATGATAGAAGCTTACAATACAATCAAAAAATGAATTTCTTTAATTAACATCGAAATACATTTTGCATTCAGTATAGATAGGATATAAATTGTTTAGCCCATTGTTCCATTAACAATTACCTTGTGTGCATTCTTCATCGTTTCAGACAAATCCAAATTGATACTAAAGATGTATTCAACATCAGGACTCCATACTGTTATGGTACCACTGGAATCACCAGTTAGAACATCCCCTTTGGCAGAGAATGCGAGTGAACATACTTCATTTGGTATGTCGCCCTTAAAGTAAAAGATAAAGGTATCAGGTAAGGTCAATTCACCAATTAAAATTTATTTTCGGGTAATCACTGCAACATACTTCATAAATAACAAAACAAATCCTAGTAACTTCTGTTGGGTCATCCACTTCGGCCTTATTGTTTTACTATTTAATACTTAAGAAAATGCCTGTAGCATGTCAGGAATATGACAGTTGTTATCCATTCGTTTGATGTGTTTGAGCTTTTGATTTTGCCAGTTGATGAGGGACTTTCTGTTATACATTTTTTTTTGGAGTTCCGTTTTTTTCTGAATTTACTTTTACGTCTATAAAAGACTCATTAGCAGCGCTCAGTGGATTTTTCTATATATCTTGATATTTGCAGTATCTGAACAGAAAAGCTGTATCCTCTAGGCTCACAAATTTGACTGAGTAAACCAGTTTTTTTTTTTTATAAAAATGGTAAATGTTTTACATACTACAAAGAGTCCACTTCTTTTATCCCTCATTATTTCCCTTCTTTATCCCTCACTGGATCCCAGAACAGCTTCCAAAAATATACATGCTGTTGTCCATATGTAATTAGAATTGTGTCGTTGTATTTGTAAAAACACGCTGCTTTTACTGCAAGATTTGACGTCTGAAGCAAAAAATTGTTATCATTGTATATCCATACTTCAAAAAAAAATGTTTGTAAGATGAGCAAACATATCAGATTTTTATAAGATTACAATTGACACAATTATTCATTGAGACCAAAGGCCACTAAAGTTAGAATGGCTGATAATGCCAAGTAATTTGGTTAGACATGTATTAGTCTGGTAAAAATTTGATATTGATTCTTCAAGAGGTAAATGATTTTCATATAATCATGTATTAATTAGGTATTTCAATTGAGCAAAGGATTATTGTTAGTAAAATTAAACACAGATCTTCTAATATTTTCTGAACTTTAACCCTATTGACCTTCTAATATTTGCTGAATTTTAACCCTATTGACCTTTATAAGTCAAATTAACAAAAAACAATCGTGTAAATATTCGCGTTCGATCTATAACATCATAACAATTTGACATCGTTTCCTAATATAATCGTTTTAATTTTTAATTATAAGGTTCATTTTCATTTTGTAAGAAACATATCAGGATGATAAATGAGTATTCGGGACAACTAGTATCGGCATTAAACTCTTTATATATGGAACGCCCGAAATCTATTTTTAAAATGGCTTTCAGATACTGAAAACTGACAAATCTTCAAAGAAAGACTTTGAACTCGCAATATAGGTGTGCATGTCAGTCGAGAAACAAATCATAATAAAAAGTGAATTTCAGTGTAACAAAAAGTATAAACACAGACCAGACATTGAATTAACTAGGTAGGTGGTAATGGTGAAAATTACTGATGTTTTTACGTTCAACAGTAGACAATTGTTATTTTCAAAAGCGTAGCATGTATTTTGTAACATCTTTAATGTGCACAGTGAGGTAGTTGAAAATATTTTATGCACACACGTTTGTCACACACGGGCATTTGTAACATGCAGTTGTGAAATGAAACATAGTGCAAATTGTGTACAGACCTTTTTCTATTGGAGGAAAATTGAAAAATATAAAGTACTTTCAATACGTTTATTTTACTTATATTTTCATGTTAAATTGCGGAGTACTTGATTGTTTAGCAAACAATTGACTATCATTTTGAACATGAGTAGATGAATTAGGCATTAAAGTGTAAGCAAAGAACTGACATATGATAACAAGAGGTGTATGATATCAAGTGTATTACAAATAGATCAGTAAGACCTCTTGTGTTCTAGTCAATATTGAATAAAATAGAGTTATGTTGGTTTGGTGGCTTTGTAACTTTTGTTAATCGTTAACGATTTCATTTCATCGTCTGTACAATGTTATAACAAAATGTTTTCATATCTTGTTAAATTATTATTCTTTATACTTTTAAATTGATTACATTTAATTTCCACACTTCTGATATTCCCCATTTCCTATGATCATGTACGTCGAACAGAAAACAAACCACCGAATCAGCAATACCGTCAGGATAAAATGAATATATTTTAAGAAAATGGCTGTACCAAGTCGAGAATATGTCAGCTGTTATCCATCCGTTGGATTTGTTTGAGCTTTTGATTTTGCCATTTGACTAGGGACTGCCTGTTTTAAATATTCCTCGGTGTACGCTATTTTTGGTATTTTACTTTTGCAATTACCATTAAATCATTAATCGCTTGAACTACTTGTTAATCGAAATAAATTAAAAAATCTTCATATTATAATCATCGACGATGGAAGTTTTTAACGACCTTGACTGGCTAAGCAGCCCTTGCACGGTCGGTATTAATCATCGTGTAATACATCACAGTCAGGTATTATTGACTATTTCACCTATTATGTCTGTTTTGGTAACGCATCGTTGTAAATATAAGGAAATTTGATGCGACTGTCATACAAGTTTGAGGTTTAGCTCTATAAAACAAAGTTCAATCCACCATTTTCGACATTTGAAAATGCCTGTACAAAGTCAGGAATATTACAGTTGTTGTCCATTCGTTTGATGTGTTTTATTATTTGATTTCGCCATTTGATAAGGGACTTTCCGTTTTGAATTTTCCTCGGGGTTCAGTATTTTTGTGATTTGACTCTTTAGCAATCTATATTTTGATTCGCTTTAATAAATGTTTTAAGTATTATTTATAAATCAGAATATAATTTCTTATTAATAGTTATTATAGGTACCAGGATAATGATTTAGTACGCCAGACGCGCGTTTCGTCTACATAAGACTCATCACTGACGCTCATATCAAAATATTTATAAAGCCAAACAAGAACAAAGTTGAAGAGCAATGAGGATCCAAAATTCCAAAAGATTGTGCCAAATACGGCTAAGGTAATATATGCCTGGGATAAGAAAATCCTTAGTTTTTCGAAAAATTCATAGTTTTGTAAACTCGAAATTTATTTAAAAAAACATAAACATTTGAATTTTGAACACTTTTAAGTAGTTTAAACATATTTTATTGTTCCAAAAAGAGACAAATGGATTAGACACAAGTTTTTCAACTTAGTAACGTCTTTTCCACTTTTAAGTGTAAGCTGTGTCAGTACATACCGTTGTCTTGGCCACCATTCGTTCTTTCTGCCAGTCCCAGATACTAAGGACATGCTTGTCTGCATTATCCATCACACAAAGGAAGCTACCATTACTCTGAAAGAGAATCAAGTTAAATGATATCCGTTTAAAACGTTTACAAATATTCGACTTTAAAATTAAACGAGATGTCCATTTCGGATGCTTAGTGCTTCTGTTTGGCAAACATATTATGTCAAATGAACTCGGTTTTTTTCCAGAAAAGGTCACATTTTAAAATTATTAGAAACCACACCAGAACCTGTGTTTTACGAGTGATTTTGAAAATGTTGTATGCAATTTATCTGTAAAGCTCTAAATCTTTAAAAGGTATTTTCTCAATTTTCCAAAGAAGTCAGTAAATTTTAATACAAGTGCAAGCATGAAAATATAGGTATTGTGTTTAATTTTGCCGTTACAAAATTTTGGAATGTTTTAAAGTAAGGAGTATATCTTCTTCTTAGTCTTTGTCCACCTTTGGTGACTTTATACTGTTTGTCAGTTTCGATTTATAAGCTCTTTATTGTTTAATAAGTTTTGGATTTTCAAATTGTTTGGTCTTTAGCAACAATGAAGAGACATATTTTGTCAAAGTTTGCATCTAGTGCAGTAAAATTAATAATTTTATTTCAGTTCAGATATATCAGCACATGTTTATCATGTGACAAATATGTCGAAAAGTTATTATTAGATCACAAAATTTGTTTACTCCGGAGGAAGACCCGTGATAAACTGTCTCTTGTGCCAAACATTGATGGCGATAAAACAGCATTTACCTGTTGCGAAAAGTTGATCGATAAGATCCCAGAATCAAAGAATCCGACACCAATGACGTTCAATGTCGTTAAAGTCTTACAATCCCATACCCGAATGTGAGCCTGTTTGGAAAAAAATACAAATGATTAATAAGCTTGTGTAATTTATCAAACACCTTTTTTTACTTCTATGAATAAACAAATGTACTTATCTTCATGGTGTTTTATATTTGTAGCAACTACTTTTATGCCAAATTTGGTAAAGCTCTTTTTCTTTTGTATTTTTCTAATAAAACTATCTAACAACTAGTCCAATTCATTACCCTAAAGAGATTGTAAGCGCAAAAAAGTCCCTGAACTCTGTATTTGTTTTTTGTTTTTTTAAACGTGACAATAGTATGTTAGCACTATTAACAATCAATATCTATTCTTTCAACAGAGTCTTTTATCATTTTCATATTTAAATTGCATGTATTATCAATTTATCAATTTAATTTGCAACTGCTATTGTAGAGTTATCATACAATTTTGTAGTATAGATAATGTACGTTCTGCTATGTGTAAACACTTATAAGTATAAGAACAAAACTAGTTCAATTTATTTATCAATGTCCTTATACAAGATGTTAATTTTCAGGATTCTTCCAAGTGCATTATAGCGACAACTTTGTTTAATTTGAAATGAAGTTTTACGAAATATAATTGTACTCAGCTGTCGTAAAGATGTTTTCAGTCGATGGACATTTTAAACCTGAAATTATTTCCTTGTAACTTTAATTGAAATGATCCCAAATGACGGCTAAATGGACTTTATGATGACATAACTCAAAAATAATCTCTTTTTATTGGTAATTTGACATAAATTAAAAGGAGGAAATAGATAGTGGATATTAGTCATAGAATACGAGTTTATAAGATCGAGTACTCGAAAGAAAATTACATTCTTGGAATAAGTAGGGTTTTTGGGCAATATCCTATTACCAACATCATTGTTCATTTAAGATATGAATGCATATACAATCTTGCTGAAAATCTTGTTATATGTTTGGAAATTTTTTGCGACTTCTTGATTTCTTCAATATATATATTCCCCAAAATATGTGGGTCATTTGATTTTATGAACATCTTATCGAAACAATGGCTTCCTTGTCTACACAGCATTTTTCCAAACTTGTATTTGTTTAATACTTTACGTAGAGTACTTAAACGTACCTTAATAATGTTCTTTTCAATACTTAGAAATTAATGTACCATTTCAGTACAATAATTTGAAAGTACTGGATTTGCAATTTAAGTTGAAAGTAATAGTTTTTATGCTTTTAATATATACTGCATTTTAGGTATACAGACAATTGTGTTCCATGCAATTCTTTTAGTTAGTCATTGGGCTTTCTGTAGACTGTCCTTTCAATCTAGAGTTTTACAGAGATACTGACTATCTAATGTACATTAAGTCAAAGCACTGCACACTGTAGGTACAAGACGGGAACTTTAAATGTATCAATATAATGGAATTATATGCGACTTTCATACAAGTGAGAGGTTTGCCTAGCTATAAAACCAGTTTATTTCACTTTTCTACATTAGGGACTGGTATACCTGTACATAGTCAGGAGTATTGACAGTTAGCTTTTATTCGTTTTTTGTGTTTGAGCTTTTCAATTTGCCATTATATTAAGGAATTGCCTTTCCTTGGAGCTATCTTTGCAAAAAATTTCACAGAAAAAGATATCTTTACGACACGAGCCCCTCTATAAAAAGGCTAAAATCTGTTTATATTACCTTGTTTTCTTTTCCAGCCATCTGAGCAGATGCAATAGACTTGTTAGTCGGATTCAACGCCATACTGAAGAGTATAAAAAGCTATTGTTTAGAATGCAAAGAACATACAATGCAAATGGGGAAAATGTTTTCTAACATAAAAATAAGAAGACCTGATATGATTGCCAAGAAAACAACTATTCGTCGTCTAAGCTTGTTATATGTCATATAACTATTTCGAAAATTAATAAAATTTGTTGGTTCAACAATTACAAAATCTGTTTCCTTCTCTTAAATTTTTCAAATATATTAAATAAAACAATATCCGAATTAAAGAATGAGTTTTGTTTTATGATATCAGAAAATATATACAGAATGCATCATAAGTATTACATATAAATCGATTTTCAAAAGTGACAAACTATATACATTAATTTTTCAAAGAGTCGACCATGTGCAATACCGTTGTTTTAAAAAGCTTCCAAGTTACATCTCAAAATATATTAATATTATCATGTCATCAATAAGCAAAAAGTCGCATGCCGAATACGTAAATAATTTAATAGTTTGCACAACGTAACAATGATAAATTATCAAAACTTGCATATGATGGTTGCAATGCATTCTAATTAAGTAATCCCTCTCATGTATGAACAGTGTAGCAACTGCATGATATTTGAAATAAAAATGTATTCAAATATGGAATTGTTTACCTTAGATATGTGGTCATTTTCACAAATTTCCTGTTTACAAAACTATGAATTTTTCGAAAAACTAAGGATTTTCTTATCCTAGGCATAGATTACCTAAGCCGTATTTGGCACAGCTTTTTGGAATTTTGGATCCTCAATGTTCTTCAACTTTTTACTTGTTTGGCTTAATAAATATTTTTATATGAGCGTCTCTGATGTGTCTTGTGTAGACGAAACGCGCGTCTGGCGTACTAAATTATAAACCTGATACCTTTGATAACTAATTACGTACTTTTGTTACCTCTTTTTCATCTTCTTTTATTTGAACGTCAAACGAATTTATTATTGTTATTACAATTGCAGCGCAAGAATAAATCGTTAATGAAGCTCTTTTTTTTATTTAAAGATAGTTTACAAAAGAGATGATCTCAGCTTTCCAATTGTGAACTTTCCATTTATAAATGTGATGCGCTCGACTAGCTTGAGATATGACCTGCATGAAATATGACCGTTTAAATGGACATACCTAGTTACTTCTTCTGTATGACCTAAATATAGTCGCTGTGTATCCTCTCTATCTTTCACGCTGTCTCTGTCTTTGTCTTTATTCCTGATGTATTTATACAACACGACAACAGAAGCAACCGCATACGCGATCTCTCCACTGGATAAAACGAAAAGATTACTGCTATTTTCTTTCGCGTGGTAGCCATATCTGTTTATAGTTAAGGTTTTTAATGCGAATTCACAACCATGCCAATTTCGGAACTTTGATTGAATACACACAATTTCTGAATTTTTAATTTGAAATAGCGAATAATAGCAAAATAAAAACGATAACTTCAAAATATACAGGAACACATTTATTCGCCCTTTTTAAGAAGACAACATCAAGTCTACTTGTTTCTAAAGTTAAACTAGAGGCTCTAAAGAGCCTGTGTCGCTCACCTTGGTCTATGTGCATATTAAACAAAGGACACAAATGGATTCATGACAAAATTGTATTTTGGTGATGGTGATGTGTTTGAAGTTCTTACTTTACTGAACGATTTTGCTTCTTACAATTATATCTATAATGAACTTTGCCCATTAGTAACAGAGAACTATATTTGGTAAAAATTTACATATATTTACCAAATTAATGAAAATTGTTAAAAATTGACTATAAAGGGCAATAACTCCTTAAGGGGTCAATTGACCATTTAGGTTATGTTGACTTATTTGTAGATCTTACTTTGCTGAACATTATTGCTGTTTACAGTTTATCGCTATCTATAATAGTATTCAAGATAACCAAAAACGGCAAAATTTCTTTAAAAATTACCAATTGGAGGGCAGCAACCCAACAACCAGTTGTCCAATTCATCTGAAAAATTCAGGGCAGATAGATATTGACTTGATTAACAATTTAACTTCTTGTCAGATTTGCTCTAGATGCTTTGAATTCATAGTTATAAGCCAAAAACTGCATTTTACCCCTATGTTCTATTTTTAGCCGTGGCGGCCATCTTGGTTGAATGGCCAGGTCATCGGACACATTTTTCAAACTAGATACCCCAAAGATGATTGTGGCCTAGTAGTTTCAGTGAGATTTTGTAAAAGATTACTTAGATTTATGAAAAATGGTTAAAGATTGACTATAAAGGGCAATAACTCCTAAAGGGGTCAACTGACCATTTTGGTCATGTTGACTTATTTGTAGATCTTACTTTGTTGAACATTATTGCTGTTTACAATTTATCTCTATCTATAATAATATTCAAGATAATAACCAAAAACAGCAAAATTTCCTCAAAATTACCAATTCAGGGGCAGCAACCCAACAACCGATTGACCGATTCATCTGAAATTTCAGGGCAGATAGATCTTGACCTGATAAACATTTTTATCCCATGTCAGATTTCCTCAAAATGCTTTGGTTTTTGAGTTATAAGCCAAAAACTGCATTTTACCCCTATGTTCTTTTTTTAGCGGTGGCGGCCATCTTGGTTGGTTGACCAGGTCACGCCACACATTTTTTAAACTAGATACCCCAAAGATGATTGTGGCCAAGTTTGGATTAATTTGGCCCAGTAGTTTCAGAGGAGAAGATTTTTGTAAAAGATTAATTTAATTTATGAAAAATGGTTAAAATTGACTATAAAGGGCAATAACTCCTAAACGGGTCAACTGACCATTTTGGTCATGTTGACTTATTTGTAGATCTTACTTTGCTGAACATTATTGCTGTTTACAGTTTATCTCTATCTATAATAATATTCAAGATAATAACCAAAAACAGCAAAATTTCCTCAAAATTACCAATTCAGGGGCAGCAACCCAACAACCGATTGACTGATTCATCTGAAAATTACGGGGCAGATAGATCTTGACCTGGTAAACATTTTTATCCCGTCAGATTTCCTCAAAATGCTTTGGTTTTTGAGTTATAAACCAAAAACTGCATTTTACCCCTTTGTTCTATTTTTAGCCGTGGCGGCCATCTTGGTTGGTTGACCAGGTCACGCCACACATTTTTTAAACTAGATATCCCAAAGATGATTGTGGCCAAGTTTGGATTAATTTGGCCCAGTAGTTTCAGAGGAAAAGATTTTTGTAAAAGATTACTTTAATTAACGAAAAATAGTTAAAAATTGACTATAAAGGGCAATAACTCCTAAACGGGTCAACTGACCATTTTGGTCATGTTGACTTATTTGTAGATCTTACTTTGCTGAACATTATTGCTGTTTACAGTTTATCTCTATCTATAATAATATTCAAGATAATAACCAAAAACAGCAAAATTTCCTCAAAATTACCAATTCAGGGGCAGCAACCCAACAACCGATTGACCGATTCATCTGAAAATTTCAGGGCAGATAGATCTTGACCTGATAAACATTTTTACCCCATGTCAGATTTGCTCTAAATGCTTTGGTTTTTGAGTTATAAGCCAAAAACTGCATTTTACCCCTATGTTCTATTTTTAGCCGTGGCAGCCATCTTGGTTGGTTGACCGGGTCACGCCACACATTTTTTAAACTAGATACCCCAATGATGATTGTGGCCAAGTTTGGTTTGATTTGGCCCAGTAGTTTCAGAGGAGAAGATTTTTGTAAAAGTTAACGACGACGGACGACGGACGACGACGGACGACGGACGACGGACGCCAAGTGATGAGAAAAGCTCACTTGGCCCTTCGGGCCAGGTGAGCTAAAAAGGGAACCGTAAGTCAAAAAATTCAGAAGTTAAGAGTGTTAACCCCCTTCCCTAAGATAATTATACGAATACCAAGAGGATACATCCATTCAAGTTTTAATTTCCGGTCTGGTTTGCCGGCTTCATCGTCTGGATATGACATCGATGGTGGGTAGTATCCTGCATTATAGAAATGGAATTCTTACTGTTCTTTTTACACATAGGTCAATCTTGTTATCTTTACAGTTATGTTTGACCGATTGAGTAGGATGCAAATATCTTAGTCTCTGTATATGTTTTAATTCTGTAATGCCCAAATACTGAGACAGAAGACATCTAGTTGACAAGCTAGTATTAAAAGATATCAATGCAATATGTTAGGCTCGTAACTGTGTGCAAATGTTGAAGAGAATGAATTGAACAGAAACAAAAAAAGTAATATCACAAAAATACTGAACTCCGAGGAAAACCCAAAACGGATTAATTAAACGAAAAAATCAAAAACTCAAACACAGCAATAGAATGGTCAGCATCTGTCTTATTCCTAACTTGTTTCAGGCACAGTGAAACTCTTAAATAATATCATAAACTTTAGGATAACAAACATTTTGATAAATGCAAGTGATCAAACAAAATATAACGTATAAAAAAGTTTTTAAAATTTTATTCAAAACTTTGAGATTCGCTTTCAGAAAACTTGATTGACAAATTTGAGAATAAAAACCATAATAGGGTCTGTGTTGATGGAACAAATAAAAACTATATGCTGCTACCAATAATCACTTTAACAAAGTGTTATGTAAACTGCGTATTACATGTATACATACGTCTTATCTTTCCATTGATGAGAACACTGGCTGAGTCGTCTTCTAAATTGTTATCTGATCTACTGGTACTAAAACCATTCTCCATTGGTGGTGGGGAATCTGAGTTTGAACTTCCAGACATGTTCAGTTCATCAATACTTTGTAACTCTACAGAAATTAAACATTAAAATACCGACATGTTTAGATTATCGATACTCTGCAACTCTACAGAAATTAAACAGTAAAATACAAGACATGTTGAATCATTAAAACGATGTAACTCGACAGAAATTAAAAAGTAAAATACCAGACGTGTTTAGAACATCAATACTTTGTAACTCTACAGACATTAAACAGTAAAATACCAGACGTGTTTAGTTCATCAATACTCTGCAACTCTACAGACATTAAACAGTAAAATACCAGACGTGTTTAGATGATCAATACTCTGCAATTCTACAGAAATTAAACATCAAAATACCAGACATGTTAAATTCATCAAAATGTTTAGGGAACGACCATTTAATTCCAAGGCGGTTTTTTTTTTATCCCAAATTTGATTGGAAAAAATATTGTTTCTAGCAGATGACAAAACTAATATATTCAGAATCCAGATTTTCCCATCCCTTACAGTTGTGAACTTTCCATTTCTAAGTAGCAACATTACAGCAGCACCTGCATACGGGATATATATATATATATCCTAATTGATACGATATTCCCGTGCTTGTATTTCCTATCATGATTTTCTTGATAGAGGGTTGCTGCTTACAAGGAAGCTATTCAACCAAGAGTTCAAAATGGTGAAGTTGAAATCATCCCTTCGTAAATTTTACGGACGCCTTCACGAGTTGGTTGGCCGTTATGGAATAACCGTTTCACAGATGATATTAGATATGTTCTTTACGTCGTAACTACAATCCCCTTCCCTTTCCTGAATGTGACCTACCGAATAAGTCAATCTATCGGATGTGTTATAACTTGAGCAACACGACGGGTGCCACATGTGGATCAGGATCTGCTTACCCTTCCGGAGCACCTGAGATCACCACTAGTTTTGGTGGGGTTCGTGTTGCTTATTCTTTAGTTTTCTGTGTTGTGTCATGTGTACTATTGTTTGTCTGTTTGTCTTTTTAATTTTCAGCCATGGCGTAGTCAGTTTATTTTCGATTTATGAGTTTGACTGCCTCTCTGGTATCTTTCGTTCCTCTTTTATAGACATTTTGGAGAAAAAATAATAAGTTGTTTGGTAGCATTGAAAAACTAAAGATAAATGTTTGCTCGAAAAAAAATCTGACTCACACAAATGACCATAACCACACTCCCCCCTTTTTGAAGTTAAATGGTTGCTCCTTTAACAGTTCATTAAAACTCTGCATCTCTACAGTTCTAATATTGTATACGGAACAAGAATGATGATGTATTGACCATGTTGACTAAGAGAACCAGATAACATCTTTAATTAGACGCTGGTATACTTTCACATTTGTAAGGCATTGAATAATTTATAAGTAAAGGTAAAACAGTAAAAATTAAAATCTGATATACAAATAAGATGAACGGAAGCGACTCCTGATTCAGTTATTAGTTATGTGATATCTGAGGATCTGTATGGGATTCTTCAACTCTGTATTCCTTAATTTCAAAGCCTTTTTGTCTCTATTTTTTTGTATAATATTCTCCTTTCTTTATATTTTAGCCCCCATTTCCCCCTGTTCTTTATTTCGTGGTCCATTTTCTTTTGTATAATTGGCCAATTGTTCTGAATTCGGTTAACCCCCATCCAGACCCTCAAATAATGAACTTACTATCTGAGTTGTTGCTACCATGGTAACTATTCCTATCTGTTGGGTCTTCTCCTTCTTGGCAAGCAATAAACATGTCATGGTTTTTGAATTCACGGAAGAGTTGCGAAAAACTGACGACCTATAAAATATACATGTATGCATAATATGCTAAATATGAATCATTCTGTCAACTCATTTTAAGACTTAAGGATGTACTTAGGTGATGGTTTTGAATTTGTGTCAAATGTTCGGACTCCTTGTTTTTTCCCCATACTATATAAGGGAGCTATCATTTGATTTTTATGGGGGGGGGGGGGGGGGGGGGGGGGCTAGGATGAAAAATTTTGTCCTGCTTTTTTTTTAGTTGTAATCTCTGTCCTGCCTTTTTAATTTTTACTCTATTCGGTCCTGCCTTTTTTTTACTAGTTTATCCTGACTTTTTTTACCCAAATTGTCATCCTGCCTTTTTTTTTGCCAAGATGCTCATCCTGCCTTTGTTTTTACTCAAAACTCCTGTCCTGCCTATTTTTTTCAAATTTTATCCTAGACCCCCATAAAAATCAAATGGTAGCTCCCTAAGGTAAAATATTTTGCCCCATAACACCCATTTATCTTTTCTAATAAGTTTTAATAGCTCATAAAAAGTCATTTGCCAAAATTAAAGCAGATACTTGATTTTTTTTCTTTCTAGCGTTGTGTACGGTGTATAGCTGACCACATAAATACTTATGCACGGTACATAGTTAAATGCATGTACAGTATATAGCTTTCCACGCTTCAAAATACCTATACAGCTTTATCCGCTGTTCCGATGATACACAGCACTTGATTTTATTCTTTTATGAATTTAAAGTTATGTAATATACGTCAACGATACAGCAAAAACAATAAATAACAAAATTAAACTCCAATAAAAATTCAAAACGGAAAGTTCCTTATCAAAGGTTAAAGGCAAACGAATGGAAAACAAACTTTCATATTCCTGACTTGGTACAGACATTTACTTTTAATATGTAGAAAATGTTGGATTAAACCTGGATTTGAAGTTTAAAGAAACTAAACCTCAATTTACCAGGTTTAACCAGACATTTACTTTTATTATGTAGAAAATGTTGGATTAAACCTGGTTTTGAAGTTTAAAGAAACTAAACCTCAATTTACCAGGTTTAACCAGACATTTACTTTTAATATGTAGAAAATGTTGGATTAAACCTGGTTTTGAAGTTTAAAGAAACTAAACCTCAATTTACCTTTCACTAATTACTTGCAATCAAACGATAGAAATAGCCCAATACTATCTAAAGGACAACATGCATAAAATTGAGAATGGAAATGAGGAATATGGCAAAGAGACAACAACCAGACTAAAAGGCAGAAAACATAAGAAGTGTAACAATAGGTCTTCAGCGCACAAGAAAACAGCTGGGTCCTCAATACGAATGTATACATGTACATTGTACTTATTAAATATAACGTTCGAAACTTCAATTTTAAAAGTTATCATTTAAGAACATGGACTTTTGTAGAATAGTATGTACATGTACTAAATGCATAAAGTTGGCTGATATTCTATTGTTTATGAAGTTGTCAAACAATCATTGAACGTTTTGATGTACGTTTTCGAAAATTCCAAATCGGCAAATTGCATAATGCTACCAATTCGAACAGGAAATTTTAAGTAAAACATACCTTTCTGAATGGCTTCCGTCGTGTATACAAGGAATCTACGTTCATATTGATTAGGTCACCTATTATGCACAGAATATCTTCAAAGTTTTGTTTTGTTTGTGGATCTATTATCACTTTCTCTTTCAACTCTTTCCTCAAATTATTTTCCACAGTTATAACACGTGCTTTGCGCGTGGGCGAAGAAGTCGGTGATGTTGGTCTTTTAAAAAGATGAACTTCGTCTTTTCTAACTTTGCCTGGCGATGGCCTCGCTGATGTCCAATCTGTCTCTCTTGAATAACCATACGGCAGTTTTATATTAGGTTTCTTTACACTAGATGCCAGGTATGCCTTCCCGTGTTTGAATTCGGTTACGCTTTTGATTTCTTTTCCGTCGGGTAGAGAGAAAACGTATCTTACTCCTGCTGTGGTAGGTATTTTACCATTTAAGAACACTAATAAAGTCTCAAAGTTCCTGAAATCGTTTTGACTAATACTTATACTAATCCCTCTGAAGTTTGTGTCCCCATTTCGAAAAAACGTAACTCTCCTGCCCTTTTTAAGATCTTCTTTTTTCGTTCCGCCAACTGTCTCGTACCGTTTCATCTCGTTTTGAGCGTGATTTTGAGACATGTATACTTCAGTGGCAGGTCTTTGTTCTTGATATGCAACGTCTTCATCGTCACTTTGTACTACCTGTAGTTCACTCTGAAAAAAAAGAAATTCTAGCGTGAGAATGGAATAAATCAAATAGTTGGAAAAATTTCAGTGCCCTTTGTAACGAACAAACATTTTATCATAAAACATGATTTTCAGCGCGAAGTATACGTAACGCACAGTAAAACCGAAAAACATGTCAACGTGAATTAACACAACTTTTAACGAAAAACATGTCATTTTGAAGTAAAGCACTGTATGACTGACAAGACTGACAAACATGTCACCGTGAAGCAAGCTCATTAAAAAACGACACACGTTTTAACGCGACGAAACCCTCTGTAAAACGGACATACCTGTCACCGTCGAGAAATGCACTGCAAAAGAATTAAACATCGCATTCATAATTGTGAAGAAACGCATTGTTAAACTGACAAACAAGTCAGCGTAAAAAAACGCAACGAAAAACCGGCAAATAGGTGACCGTTAAGATAGCGCTGTAAAACCGACAAACATGTCATTATGTAGAAATACACTATAAAAGCTCTATAAAACATGATATTTTTAATGGTGAAAAAACGCACTGTAAAAAAGACAAACGTTTCACCGTAAATATCACACCGTTAAACCGACAAACGCATCAACACGAAAAAACGTACTGTAGAATTGACAAACAAGTTTCCATGAAGTAACGAACCGTTCTAGTAACATACATGTAATCTATAAGAAACGCACTGTTATACCGACAACCTTGTTATCACGAAGTAACAATCGACAAACTTTGACACAAAATAGTGCTTTTGATGTCATTGTTTACTTAAACTAACCAACAAATTTACAGAAATGAAACTTTTGGTGAAAGGGAAATATATTTAGACCATTTTGAGCCAAAATTCACTTGTCTATGAGTTTGCATTAAAAATTCAGGATTAATGCGCTACATAGTACACTAATTTAAGATTTCCAGAAAACCGGGAGTTATTTTGGTAGTACCTGTCTTTTCAAAATCAGAAATTTGTTACAAGACTTTAAACATTGGTTGAAAATTGGCATGTAGGAAGGGGATACATGTACAATTCAGGATATACCTGGTCTCCTTGAAGTTAAACTTAAGGTAAAATATTTAGAAAGCTGTGAAAATTGCAAAATTTGGTTAAACAGATAGGGATTTTTAATTGGTGGTCTGACACCAGTATAAAAAACTCTAATGTGTTATAATTTATGGAGGTTTTTAACGTGCTAGTTCACGTATTAACCGTCCGCAGGAAGACATGTCACCTTACCCGGACATATCATTCTGAATCCATGCCAACATGTCTTTAACGAATAAGAAAGTTACGTTTAAAAAAGAAAAAAATAATTACAATAAATCATACACTTATATACAGCTATTTTGGAAACTAACATACACACATCTAGTTCTGTAATCAATTTCACTAAAAGTCGTAAGTGGAGGTCCTACGTGTTGTACTTAAGATTATCCTAAGAATTGTCGTAAGAGATTTTTACAAAACATCGTAAGTTTTAATCTTAGAAATAGGAAGACTCTTAAGATCGAGTCATACAACTACTCTTACGATCACACTTAAGACCAAACTTTCGATTTCTGAGATAAATGAATAATAAACAGCTGCGCCACGAGCACATGATACGCCCGACGTCTTGTGTGGAAGTTTTATGCAATAATCATAAATAGTTTCTGAGAAAGTTTTAAGCAATTACCATTTATTGCTTTTGAGACATGGCGGGACATGTGAACACCCCCCCCCCCCCCCCCCCCCTCCCCCACCCTGTTCTTTTTTTTTACAAATATCACTAAAATAAAATTTTGAATCAAACCAAAAACTATACAGATCTTTAGATTAATATAACAAAGAAGTGTGTACAGTTTCAAGCAATAATCATAAATTGTTTTAGAGATACGGCGCGACATGTAAAAAAAACCCTCCCCTATTTTACAAAATACTCAATAACTCAAAAATAAAATTTTGAGTCATCACCAAAAAGTATACAGATCTTTAGATTAATATAACAAAGAAGTGTATAAAGTTTTAAGCAATAATCATAAATCGTTTTTGAGATACGGCGCGACATGTAAAAAACCCTCCCCCTTTTTTACAAAATACTCAATAACTCAAAATTGAAATTTTGAATCATCACCAAAAAGTATACAGATATAAAGATTAATATAACTAAGAAGTGTGTAAAGTTTTAAGCAATAATTATAAATCGTTTTTGAGATACGGCGCGACATGTAAAAAACCCTCCCTCTTTTTTACAAAATACTCAATAACTCAAAATTAAAATTTTGAATCATCACCAAAAAGTATACAGATATAAAGATTAATATAACTAAGAAGTGTGTAAAGTTTTAAGCAATAATTATAAATCGTTTTTGAGATACGGCGCGACATGTAAAAAACCCTCCCCCTTTTTTACAAAATACTCAATAACTCAAAAATGAAATTTTGAATCATCACCAAAAAGTATACAGATATAAAGATTAATATAACTAAGAAGTGTGTAAAGTTTTAAGCAATAATCAAGAATCGTTTTTGAGATACGGTGCGACATGTGAAAAAAACACACCCCTGTTTTAGTTACAAAGTGCCGTAACTCAAAAAGTTTAAATCTTATTTTCACCAAAAAGTATACAGATCATTTGACCATCATAAAAAACAACTATATAAAGTTTCATGAAATTTAGATAAGTTGATCTCAAGTTACGGTGCGACATGTTTACGCCGGACAGACAGACGGACAGACAGACGGACGGACAGACGGACGGACAGACGGACACCGGACATTTGTATACCATAATACGTCCCGTCAAAATTTTGACGGGCGTATAAAAATGGAGTTAAACAAGTCCTTGATTGTTCAAAAGATCCTTATGGGTACGGGAATATTATAATTTTGTAATTTTATGTAAAACTTATAACATAAGTATTAAATTATAATCCTGGTACCTTTGATAACTATTATAACATAGACTCTTTCAATAAAAGACGAGAGAAAACAAAAAGAAAAAAAAGACACGAAATTGTAACAAAGTATTAATGGAAATCATTATGTTAAGTAACAACACAGCCAAATACATTACATTTTCTTGAATTAAAACTATATTATGGCATATATTGTACACAAATACTGATATCAATGTACGAATATATGAAATCTAAAAAATACAAAAAAACTTATAAAAATGTAAAAAAAATACAAAAAACGTGTACGAACCCAGTTTTCCGAATCCGTTAATCTGGCTCTATACATCGTATTGGCAGTTAACTCTAAATCACAAGAACAATTTAAAGCCAAACAACGGTTGCACGTTACAAATGACTAAATAATATGAATCAATATATTATCCAAGGAAAAACAATCATTTTTAAAACTATGCCAGTCAAGTGTTTCTTGTTGAAATAAAATATTTAAAACTTGTCTTGTTAAACTTGATTGAAATTTAACAAGAAAAAAATACACAAATCCCATGAGGAAAAAGTAATGTCGAATATGAAGCATATTTCAAGTAATACGTCGTTAGCTACAAAATTATGAATTTAAATTAGTCGTATAGATAGCATTCTGATAAAAACGGGGTTTTTTATCTGCCAATTATATAGTTTATATACTCGGGAGGTTTATGCGATCTTACAATGTAGATGTGTCGTCATAAATTATTTTGTTTCAACTGTTTGCATACAACATTGCTAAACTAAATTGTATGCAAAATATAATTACTCTGAATAATTTATGCGAACAAAATGAAATTCTATAAATTTGTAGTCTTTCATTGATATAAAATGTAAATCATACCAATTACAACAATTTCAAACAATACAGGGTGAAAAGACATTTAAAATAGAGAATGCAAATGGTGAATGTGTTCAAGACACACAAAAAACACCAAAGAGTGGGGTTCGTGTTGATCAGCTTTTCGTTCTCTATATAAAATAAAAGATATTGTATAATTGCCAATGATACAACTCTCCACAATGGACCAAAATGACATAGAAATTAACAACTATAGGTCACCGTACGGCCTTTAACAATGAGCAAAGCCCATACCACATAGTCAGCTATAAAAGGGCCCGAAATGACAATGTATTTAACAATTCAAACGTGAAAACTAACGGCCTCATTAATGTACAAAAAATGAACGAAAAACAAATATGTAACACATCAACAAACGACAACCACTGAATTACAGGCTCCTGACTTGGGACAGGCACATACATACATGATGTGGCGGGGTTAAACATATAAGCGGGATCCCAACCATCCCCCTAACCTGGGACAGTATGTTATGCGTACTGATTTAGTCTATTAGTTTGTTTTTTTTAGCCATGGCGTTGTCAGTTTATTTCGACTCATGTGTTTGCATGTCCCTTTCGGTATCTTTCACCCCTCCTTTACATGAGAGTACTCTATGGTTCAAACAACTCAATAGTGTATATCTAAACATATTACTAAATAAAAAAATAACCTCTAAAGATGGCTTATAACTGCAATTTAGATATATTTTAGAACTAAAAGACGGAACATGGAATAAAAATGCATGACATGCAATCCTCACACCATCATTTGCAAAAGTTCTCTTATTTATATGTCACATTGCAGACAAACAATGTATAAACTTAGCGGTTTAGGTTTTGTATCTTGGTGTTTGTCTTATATGTTTTTGTTCATATTAATTGGTAAATAAATGAAGCAGATATTATGGAATCAGTTCTAAAAACAAAAACTACGAACAAACACTAAGAGTTGATACTTTTTTAAATATACCTTATTTTAATATTTTCTACATTATGCGCGGCCTTATGAGTTACTAAAATTTTAATTACCCCCTTCACTTTAAGCTGCGCAGTAACATGTATATATTGGTTTATTTAATTACTTTATTGGACCTTTCATTTGTTAAAGTGGCTGATTTTAAAACTTTGGATAACTTAATTAATTTCCTTTAAATAACAGTTGCAGAATAATTAGTGCTGCAGGATTCCACATGGAAAGATCGTGTGCTCTAATGTTAAATTATAGAACATGAGAAAGCAGGCCAGAATTTAGTTTAATAATTGTATCTTATCTTTTTGTGCTTTAAATAATTAAGAAGTAAATAAAACAAACCACATAAAGAGTTGAAAATGAGTTACCAGAAACAAAAATAATCGAAAGAAACAAATTCCTATAAAGCTATACCTGTTAATTAAAATTGATTTTTTGTAAACAAGGTAATAAACTTCTTTTTTATTA
This sequence comes from Mytilus edulis, assembly GCA_019925275.1. NCBI lineage: Eukaryota > Metazoa > Mollusca > Bivalvia > Mytilida > Mytilidae > Mytilus > Mytilus edulis. Next base: position 8,349,171 of record CM034359.1, read on the forward strand.
TTTATGAAGTCAAAAGAACGTGCTAATTCAAAGATCAATGTCTTCCCCAAACAAAATATCCAATACTGTATTCCCATGTCCGGGTTACTATCGTTAGAAACGAGAACTGTTCAACTGCCTTCTGGGAATTTGTTGCGTTATCCAATCAGCAATGAACGGGATAGGTTACCATGCATAGTAAAGTAATTCAACCTCTACTTTCTGTAATGAGTAAGGTTTCAACACTTCCCAAACCGTATACTTATTTGTCAATATAATTATGTTTATTTGTTAAACTCTATTCCAACATAGCTGAATTAAAACTTTTTTAACTGGACGATTTAGATGCATATAAACAAAGAGATGTGGTATGATTACCAATGAAACAAATATCCACCAGATACCAAAGTACACAACTAAACCGCAATAAACCTTGAAGTTCAATAACATGCAAAACACAGTACAAACAACAAAAAGGTAATGTTCGCCCTTCAACAATGCTTTAAAGGAAATTAAGAAAGGTAATTCCTGAAAAATTCAAGGCAGAAACTCTAACGGTCTCATTAACTGAGTTTTCACATAAAAAAATCTATGGGAACTGTAACCGGAGAGCATGAATTTTATTACAAAATTGCTTGCTTCCACCGGGACTCGAACCCGGGATCTCTGTGATTCAGGGCAGCGTGTTAACCGACTAAGCTAAACAAGTACTTTCTTAACTCAACCGCTTATGACTGACTAAGTATCTACATCGGGAGTATCTAAGGGAAGCTATCACGTCACAGAACCAATACAATATATTCAAATCAACTCAACTATTTTATCATATCAATATTAAATGTTCACAAGACTGCAGTGAAAAATGGTCTACCAATTTTTTATATAAACTTTATTGGTATTTTGTTTTATATTTAACGTTTAATGATTTCATCGGAAAAGTAAATAACTGAAAACATTAAGACGAGACATATCATAAAACAGTATTACGAGTATGCATATGACACTGAACAATGCTTAATGAATACAAGCAAATTTGGCAAATACGCTAGTATGGCACTAACCAAAACAACACAAGAAATCTGAATTGTCAACAAGTGGTCTTTATCGTGTAGAATCTAGAAAAATAAACTGTGAACACAATAGACTAAGAGACTATTAAAAATGATCGCCAATAATTTTAAATACTTTAAATTCAGAAATTATTGTGTGCATTTATAATGGCGATTTGTTCAATTACTAGAACATTTTAATTTTTTGCGATATTGAGAAAATCCTGTTTAATTCCTATAAAAAAAAAATGCGAGTTTAAATTATTGCGACACTGTCGCATTTTCACAATAATAAAAACATCGAAATAATTTCTTAATTTACAGTACCCTAAACGACTTAAAACATATTAAGATATGAAAAATGCCACTTCTGGTAATATCTTCTGAATGAGGGTCCCAACTTTTGTCTCATATACCCCCTTTTACAATATCTATAAAAAGTTTTAAAAAAATACTCTCGAGGACGTACTAAAAACTATCCATTCAGAAGGGTCTATTACTACATTTATAATTATATCTATCATGAAATAGCTAACAAAAAAAAGAACAAGTAAAAGAAAATAAATTATACTGTTTAATGCTTACCCTAATATTTGGTAAAACCATATACCTTTGTCTATACAAGTTGGTATAGCCGAATCATCTGTGCTTACAGGAGAGATAAAATCTCCTCGTGCAAGTGATAATAATACGGTCTCCTTCTTTCATAAGATATATCATAGTCCGAGGTCACTGTTGGGCCATATAGACCCTCATAATCTACCGAATCTAAACCCTTATAATCAACCAACTCTTCCGATTCAAAATAGTCCAATGGTAGGGGTCCGTACCGAACTTCATAATCTGATCGAATACTCCTTTTATGCATTATACTTTCAGAATAATATCTAGAACTCTCGATAATCCTTGTCTTTTATTGTAATGTTATTTTACATTGTCGTTTTTTAAATTATTTTAATAAAAATAAACGAATTACAAGTTTCAAAATGTTCTAGATGAATCCATTTTCTTTTTCCCAGTTGTTTTGAAATTATTCATTATTTATAATTTTAATATGGATCAACAAAGTCGGCATACAAGTTATAATAATATTATGCGGTTTTTATTGCGGTTTGGTTTTCTATTAAGCAGCAGCACAACGTGACTATTCAAATCGAATTTCTGATAACGACTTGAATGGTTGATTAAAATAAACTAAATTAACAGTGTTTTTCGTGTTTTTTTTATTTTGTTGTTGTTTTGTTTTGCTTTTTTCTATGTTATTGGGGTATTTTTTATTTGGAGAGGGGGGGGGGGGGTAGTTTTAAATTTTAGTTTGTTTTTGGCGCATACCTTTTTTTTTGGGGGGGGGGGGTTCTCAAAAAAAATATTTTACATTATAACTTAATATATAATATATAAAACATTTTTCTTAAAAAATCAATTTAGTTTATCTTTCTTTTTACTGATTCCTTTTTCAATTTTAACTAATTTGGGGGTCCGTAAATTACCAGTCGAAAGAAAACTCTGCTCTGTCGAAAATGCCCTATTATTCGAGTTGGGATCCAAAGTTCCCGCCAATCATTACTGTCGTTTTTATCAGCAAATTTATTATTGGTTGATCTATTTTATGATATTCGTGAAATACTTGCTTGTGGTTTATAGAAAATACCAAGCAATGAATTAGGGTACCCTTTTTATGTAACTGAAAAAAACATAGCGAGAAATGTGATCGTATCCCATGAAGTATGTCTGTAAGAATTGAATAATGCCGTCAAATAAAGAATCTTTACTTTTAGAACTTGCCTCTGAGGTCTAGTGGAAGCGTGTACACCTCGAGGGCGATTGGTCATGGTTCGAACCCGACATGGTCCAATCAAAGACTTTAAAATTGTTATTTGATGCTTCTCCAATACGTGCAGCTATAGAAAGTTAATAGCAAAGACTGGTGAGAATAGTGTATCCACATAAAAAAATAAAAGGTTAGAATAAAGCACACGTTGCGTATTAGAACACAGTTTTAACAATTCAATTCAATTCAAACTAAATAAGTTTGTGACAAATGCAAGTTCAAAATCCAATTAAACAAACAGCAAATAACTCAAATAAAACATCAAGCAAATAACTCAAGGAGCCCTATTCTTATTTCTTAGGATATTTGTTTTACAAAAGGATTTTTCTATTTACTTGTTGACTTGTTTTGTATAGTACATGTGACCATATTCTTTCATCTTTTGAAAGATAAATAAAAATCAGGTTATTATTTGGATGTTTGTGTAAATAAATATCTCTTTATTCTTCATTAATTTTAGAGTCAACGGGTTTGCAATAATTTGAAAAAAAAATTCTACTTGCATTGGCAGTTTTATTGCGCAGAATGTATCTTTAAATAAGTGATAGAACTCAAGAACAAAACAAAAACATTAGTTACAAATATGAAAACTTAAAATAACATAAAAGATTTAGCTAGGACAAAAAAAAAACCTTTCAAAACCAAATTCTGTACTTGATATTTGTTCTTTTGTTTTTGAAAATACACTATTAAACATACCAGTCCTATTTCTGTATTATAGTTTTCTGGTATTTTTTTAGTATCAGGAATCATCTTACTCGCAGATTCCGGAATAGAATCTCCAGATTGTGACTCAGCCGACAATTTTTCACATTCCGTATCCGCAATTCCATTCAGTTCATAGTTTTGTTTAACTTGTTGAAGAGGTCTTTTCATACCTCTAACTGTAGAGAGTCTACGAGTATCTTTTGACGAAATCAAACTTGATTGTGACTGGTTTCTCTTAAAACTGTGCACTGAACTTGCATATGAGAATCTCCTGTCTGTTTCATTATTGGAATATGAATACATTTTCACCTTGCCCTTTTTTTAGAACAAATTTAAAACTTTTATCCAGATTTCAAATAATGAGAATGATTTCCGTACATTTTTAGCCGCGCAAATTTCAGCTATCTCTTTCTTCTCTGATTTTACGACTATTTTTCTTAAGAATAGTTGAACAATCCTACCAATGTTTATTTACAGAACGCCTTATAATATTGGTATCATGAATATTTAATCACAAAGAACTCCAAAGTTAATTAAGAAACAAATGTACAAATCTCCATAGAAATGTCCCGAGAATCAAAATAATATCAGGCAATAGCTGAATTTACTGCCATCTTGGGGAAATACGAAAGTGTTAATATACTAATAAAATGTAGTATACACTTTCTTCCATTGAATAATAGTAAAACAATACGACAGTTATATTGTATACTAATCATGATAAACATGGTACAATAAATACCATTCTAGTTCGTAAGGTCATTTAGTTTGCCTTGGGGTAAACATTCAATGTTATCCAAAAAAAGCATTGATTCCATTGCTATCAAAACTAAATCTTAATTTCATTTTCAAACGTGTTAAAGAGTTGAATTTCGCAACTATTGAATAACATATACAACTATTTGGTGCTGAATTACATTTTGTTATGACGATAAAACGCGAATACAACAAAATACACTATATCTGGTGTATAAATAAGGCATTTATGGAATCTTCTTCATCAGGCATGATCAAAACTCAAAAAATAAAAAGCAAGGGACATGAAAAAAAATAGTCACTTCTTAATTTTTAAGATTAATTCAATGAAGTGGGAATATATGGTGTTCAATCTCGTTCAATAAAGCTTACACTAAGTGAGGATACATGTGCATGTACCACATAAAATTGTTTGTGTTAAAAATATGGAAGCGATAGGGATGACGAAACGGAACCAAGGAGCAATAATAACATGTTCCGACAATTACAGGTACAAGGGGGGTGTATATCATATGTCACAATGACTCGCCGATGTATGAATAAAATTGAGAATGGAAATGGGGAATGTGTCAAAGAGACAACAACCCGACCAATAAAAAACAACAGCAGAGGGTCACCAACAGGTCTTCAATTTAGCGAGAAATTCCCGCACCCTTTTTTGAATTTAAATGGCTTTCAACAATGAGCGAAACACATACCGTATAGTCAGTTATAAAAGGCCCCGACATGACCAAATATGAAACAATTAAACAAAAAGATGCATGACAAAACAATAAACAAAAAATAAGAATGACAGACAACAACCCAAGAGAAAGACTAATTTGCTGCATTATATGACTTGGAACATGCACATTTATGGTGGACTTAAACATGTTTATAACTATTAGAAATATAAAGAGATGAGGCTGAGGTTTACGTCATTGAGAGAATAACCAAATCGCAAAATATCATCTAAAGACATCTAGAAGGCAACAATCAATCTTCAAATAATCAAATATTTTTACAACTTCGTAAGCGATAATTCAACCTGAGTCTATAAAAATTGTGAATGATTAAAGCATAAACCACCAAAGATTCAATTTTAATATTAAATTCTTTATTTCAAGAGGTGTGCTTTTCCAAAGAATGGTTCCATTCAACAAACATTTAAGATCTTTGAATGAATTTAACATTCCATTAGTATTTCATTTTGTTATTTTTTCTAAAAATCATTATAAGTCTGGAAGCGTATAATCTATAAAAAGATTTCCCGTTTGCATATATATTTGAGTTTATTACATAGGCAGATGAATTCTTTTACGAACGTTCAATTATTTAAAGGATGTTAAATATAACTCTTTTTTTTTCAAAGTAATATGCCTAAATATTATTTTAAGTTGTCTCCCTTTGAATGAAGATCCTACATGTACGTGCAAATCAAGAGCTAAAAACCTACCTGTCGTGTACGCCATAAAATTTCCCTTTCGTCCTCATATCGGTCGGATTTTATCCATGCATCGGAAATTCTTGAAGGCCCGATATGTTTCGGCCTAGCTGAGTTCAAATTATTATATGTCTTTCTCTGAGAGGAAAACGCATTGCCAATTGGTATTCGTTTTTGGTTGTAATCAATTTCATTATCTTCGACGCAATCATACACATTCCAATCATTGCTTTGTAAATAGTTATCAATTTCATTACTAGCAAAAACAATACCATTAGGCCGATGATACACATATCGATTTGCCGTAGAAAATTTAGACACCGGAAGTTCTGCAAAGGAACTATTCAGCTGTGTACCACTGAACGTCGGAGTTCTTGTAAAAGTGTGTCTCCTGTCTAGTATCAACAAATTAGTTTGTGTGCTTTTCGACATCTTGCGGTGTCCGAATGTAGAAGGTCTTCTGAAAGTCGGTGGTACTCTCAATTCTCTTGGAGTTTTATTACTTTGAGAAACAATTCGTGGCAGCGGTCGGTTTATTTTGTTACGTGATATTGATAGACCTCTAGATATCTGCCGACGTGACTGTGTCCTAATCCAAGAGTTGTCACTTTTCATTGGTGGAGATTTTACATTGTAGGTACCCTGCCACATTGGCGTAATATCGGTTTCATCTGTAAGTAAAGTTTTACGATGATTCGCGGACGAAAAATTTTGAAACTGTTTTAATCCGAGATATTTTTCATTCAGTGCTTGTAAAATTCGTTTTTTATATACTGCCGGTGTTGTAGGATCTTGAAGAATGTCATTTAAAAGCTCTTCATTTGATATTCTTCTGTTGGATTTTGAATCAGTATTTTGCTCCGAAATTGCTTTGTTAATTACCCTTTCTAAATTTGTAAGAGACAATTTTGTCTTTCCTTCTTCGGGTCTAGTTTCGTTACTTCCGATTTTCCTACTACTTTTTATATTTATTCCACTGTCTGTTGTATTATTCTTAATCTTTGTATGTTTCTTATTCTTTAGATTAAAAGATTTATCGATATTGTTCATCACTATTTGCGAGTCATCGTTTTCTACCTCTGATTTTTGTGTGTGAACTATTTTTCTGTTCATTATTTTTCTTGTTCTTCACTTTAGTTTGTTTATTAGAATCATTTACTCCATTCTCGCCGCCATTGGTATTTCCTATAGTTAGATTAACACTATGGTTTGTAGCTATTTGGTTTATTGTACCATGCACATCGGTATCATCGCCCTTTTCAATAGAGGGTACAGCCTCTTTTTCAACTAATATTTGATCTTTTATACTGCGCGGCAATTTTTTTACGCCAATTCTACATTCTGCTGATCTGCGTTTATCTCTACCTCCCTTTAACACCCTTACTAAGTATTCTCCACAATGCAATACTTGATATTCATTTGGTTGATATTTATCCACGGCTTTAACAGTTTTTTTCCTTTCTTTCTTCAGTTTTGAATTGTCTTTTACATTTTTCATCTGGCTAGCTGTTGCACTTTCAATTTGCAATTCTTTGTCTTTAGAATCGGATTGTGGCATATTATTGTCAGTGGTTGTTTCTGCATCTTTTGTTGTAGCATTTGTATTGTCTGTTTTCGTTTTGCTATGGTCGATTTTATTTTTCATTTTCCCTCTATTTGGTCACACGAAGTATTGATTCTACGACTGTCTCATGGAATAATATTCAAATTCACATCTTTTCGCTTTAAAATCCTATTTTCGTGATATTCCATCAAAACTTATCGGCCATTCTTAGTTAAAATATTTAATAAATGACAATTTTAGATGTTAGGGAAAAGTTTAATAGATGTTAGATTATTAAGGTACTTGTTGAGCACATAAGAAGCTTCCGGTTTTGAGTTTGAGGTGAATTATTCACATTTCTATAAGACATTCAAGATACGTGAAACAAATCTTTACGGGACAGGAAGTGCTGAAGTAAGCCAAATAACCTTAATATAACAATGGTATTTATTGTTATTTCGACAACCTTTATAATACAACGGGCACACAAAACGTAGAGTACTGTTAGGGGTTTTAAATTAGTACCATGCTATCGTGCAAACAATGCTATTGTAGAACTATAAATGCTTGAAAAGAATTATATACATTGTATCAGAGAAAAGTTGAATTAGATGTGAATTTTAAATCATACAATTTGGAACATTGATTTCTATAAGCAATTCTCTATCAAAGTTATGCAAAATTTGCGGTTAGAGCGGTCAAGAAGCGGGTTCAATTATTTGTGACATTGACTATATGAGGGCCTGGGCGGATTTTTTTTTTATAGAGATGCTGCTGGCTGTCGATGTTGGAAAACACGAAGCGTCAGCATGAAAACGAGAAACCAGTTTCAAAAAAGATCGGAGATTGAAAACCTCGCCACGAGCGTTTATTACAAGGTCAGTATTTAAAAACGAGAAAACAAATAATAAAAGACAACAAAAACTAGGCAAAATGATGCCCCGCAATCCACTCTTAAATAACTGTATTATAACAGAGTCAATGTAAGTCTTTCTTTGAGATATTATTGTGTCTGGGAGACACAAATAATGTCTCCATAGATGCACAGTTTTATTCTAAAATATACAAAGTTGAGCATGGGAGTACATACATGTAGGTATATGTTACGCTTTGAACCTCTTATGCAAGATCATACTCCAAAAATGACAAAGTTCAGCTTATTTTATTTGTTGATAATTATGATCAGAAAACGGACTTGTGTTAGACGCTAATGAGTGAGAAAATCTACATAAAAAATAATCTATATCCCAGCGCTTTAAAGCGCAATTTTACAATATTTTGTTTTTCAATGAAACAGCTTTGTAAATAAATGAAAATTTTCTATAAAATCATACATCTGCACTGGTCAGTGTTAAAGTTCTGGTCAAATGTACTGCGTACATGTACTTTTACATATAAATAATATGTAAAGTTTACATTCAGCGATCATGAATTATGATGAACTTTTAAAATATAACAATAAAATTATGTTATTCTTTTTGTACTCGTGTACCCACTTATTATCTTGAACTAACTTATTATAATTTGTTCCGATCAAATATTTGACATACCTTTTGAAAACAGACAAGCAATATTACATAAAGACAAACATTTCCAGGTCAAAATCTATCACATTTCTTTCACAATTCCAAAGAAAGAAAAAAGACGAGAGAGCGATGAAAAGAACAATTCTAGAACTGCGCATCGCAGAAACAGATATCATGTATGTTAGATGGGAACGAAAACGACAGTCACATATTATTATGATTAAATATATCATAAGATAGTGTGACATTGAAATTATTTATTTGGCGATTTTGTTTGATATAAAAAAAAAAAATTGGAAAAAACGTCGAATAAAATACTGAGGTTAGACTTGGTTGCCTTTGTGTTGGTACAAAAACAAAAGAATAAACTAATAGTATCTACACATTCTAAATACATCTACACCTGCTACTTATCAAACCAAACAACACTCCACGTAGTATACATACCTCAATAGGCAAATCTGAATCGGTCACATATTGAGAAATTACGGATTTCTGAAGTAAAACGAATCTCGTTTGTAAATATATTGTCTAATGAGTGCCTATGGTTACTAGGTGTAGTTTATCTGTACATGGAATTATTATATTGACAATATAATACTTCATTAAGTTAAATAATTTACTTAGCAATTTTTGGTGGGATTCGTATTGATCGGTCTTTAGTTTTCCATGTTGTGGTTTGTGTACTAATGTTCGTCTTGTGGTCATTTTTTTTAAAATAATGACGTTGTCAGTTTATTTTCAACTTATGAGTTTGAATTAGGAGATAACTGTATTGTATTTTAAGCTCCGACGGCATCAATTGGGAATTTGATGGTCGCAAATTAAGTTTACTGGCGACGCGTACAATATTTTTATCTCCATTCTAATGAGACTGACAGAAAACAACGTTAAAACATGTATTTAAAATCTGTCATATGCCGTCTGCGCTTGCGCGTACGTCCCATAGCATCAATTGTCAATTGATGCCATGTAAGAAAGTGACGTTATCCAATCAAAATGAACATTACAAACGTTGTTGCATTAGAATGTCCCATTGGTATCCTTTGCCTTTCTTTGGTTAATTGAATTGTTCTTTGATTGACAAGTGGCAAATTGTAAACGTATGTACCTGCCATGTTGAACACGACTGGTACCATATATAGAGCAAGATCTGCGTACACATTCAGAGAGTTTAAATGGGGTTCGTGTTGCTTAATATTTCGCTTGCTTTTGTAGCGTTCCGTAGACTGGTGTTTAACTTATGTTATCATTGTGTGTTAGTTTAGTTCTTATTTTGGCATGGTATTGCGTCGACTGCAATAAAAATATTGGGACATGTATACAAATGATCAATTGATTGAGTGATGGCTAGATGGACATAATATTCATTTTCAGTACTTTTGGCTCTATCGTGGTGGCCAGATTTTATTGGCGGAGGAAAACGGAGTAACAGGAGAAAACCACCGACCATCGACAGGAAAAAAAAAGTAAATGATATTACATAACATTAGTGTAAATACCGGGGTATATGTACAAGAGGAAATATATATGCTGATGCTTTGTTGCAATAATTCTGTAACTAAGTACATGGGCGTGGAACCAGAAAAACATTTGCTAAACATTACGGCAATACATTGGACGTATTTGGCATAAGATTAATAGGACTTTTGATTTGAAGGAATATCACCAGTGCAACTTTATATAATTATAAACAAAGTAAAAGAAACTTACTTTTTCATTCGAGTGCAGCGAGACATTTGACTGATATTCACTTGGCTGTATAAATCTTGGAAGCTCCAGATTAACATTCTCGGGTGGTTCTGGTGACACAGTTGTCTTTACTAAAACATATTTATCCTCGTCACTGGAAGATGAAATATCTTTTGTTTGAATAAATTTCGCCTCCGTTCGGCTTTTCTCTTCCCTTTTGCCATGTTTCTTACGTCGATGTTTTGGCTTGTCAATTTTGATTTCGTCATCAGTCGAACACTGATCACTCCGCGATATATTTTCTACTAATTTTTCAGCACGGGTTAAAATTGAAATTCTTTTGCTTCTAGCTTCTTCTCTCATTTGTTCATAACTTTTAGCACCATTTCTCACTTCTTCAATCTCCTCGTTTTTAACGAAAGTTGTTTCTTGAGGTTCGTTTTCGTGTATGTTTTCTTGCACCTGGTACATATTGAAAAATTTTGGCGAGAAGTGAATTTCTCCATTTGTGGCACTTGGAGGGTACACATAAGCTTGCATTGGAACATCTCCATTTTTGGCACTAGGAGGGTACACAAAAGGTTGCATTGGAACACCTCCATTTTTTGCACTAGGAGGGTACACATAAGGTTGCATTGGAACACCCCGCAATGGGAAACTTTTATTTGACACTGGCGATAATGAATTTTTATATACATGCTTTGGTTCTTCTGCGGTTCTATTCCGCGGTCTATAAAATTCCTCTTTATTCTCTTTATTGTTCATAGCGTAATTATTCCGCTGTTTCGTATAAATTAATTCCTCTTTCATGATTTGATTTTGTCTTTCAGCTCGTTTAGGTCTTGCTTTTCTAGCAAGTTCTATTTGTTTTTCTATATCCAGATCATCCCCGTCCTCACTTCCAGTTTTAACAAGATCCTCTTCCGAACCATGTAGTCGTCTGCTCGATTTCTCTTTGGAAGGTCTCTGTCTTTGTCGTCCCTTTTTGTATCTTTCTGCATAGGAGTTAGAATAACGTTTTAGGTAGACGTTAGGATTCGGCATCACCTGAAAAAAAACAGAAAATCTTAAATATTTAAGAAATGTTATAAAATCAAATCAAGATATCTTATAAAATCAATAGGCGGAGGAAGACGGAATACCCGGAGAGAACAACCGACCTTCGGCAAATTCTGTCTGTAAATTGAAAGAACATTTTGGTGTTATGAAAAAGAACACGATATCTTCCATTTCTCCCACATGTGGATGGCGTGATCATAGTACTATGCCCTTCCAATGACATGTGTATGACGAAAATGATGCTTCTTTGATTGCTTTATAAATACAGAAAATTGTCCATTTTAAGACATTATCTTTAATTATAACTTTCGATTGATTATTTGTCTTGTATCTTTTTTAGTACAGAACCTACGTAGTTATGAAAAAAGATAGATCGTCTGCTATGTCTTAAAGCAATAAAAAGTCTACGTTTATATGAACCTAAGTGCAAAAGGTTCCATTTAGATCGTATCATTTCTGCAAAACATGTCCATAACATGCACAATACTATGGTTATAGTAACGTAAACACATGGAATAAAAACTATTTTTGCCTATACGATATATAATTTTTCAAATCAAGTTTTTGGGGTTTTTTTTTGTACATGTACTTGTCTAGTATATAATTATGTATGTTTATATATGGCAACGTAAGGTATCTGTTTGCTGAAAATGTGTCCATTAGCGCCACAACTCATATCGTTACCTATTTCCTAGCGATGTGATATTTGTAAGTTAACAGTAGGACAAACTCGTTTAAGTAGATATAGGAAGATGTGGTGTGAGTGCCACTGAGAAAACTCTCCATCCAAATAACAATTTAAAAAATAAACCATTATAGGTCAATGTACGGCCTTCAACACGGATCCTTGGCTCACACCGAACAATAAGCTATAAAGGGCCCCAAAATTACTAGTGTAAAACCATTCAAACGGGAAAACCAATGGTCTAATCTATATAAAAAAAACGAGAAACACGCCGTTACACGTATAAATTACATAAACAAACGACTACTACTGTACATCAGATTCCTGACTTAGGACAGGTGCAAACATTTGCAGCGGGATTTAACATTTAATGGTACCAAACCTTCTCCCTTTTTCTGAAACAATAGTATAACATTACAACATAGAAAAACACACGATAAAATATCAATTGGAAGGCTTAAGGTTTACATATGTCACTTCGGGGCATTTTCTTGCTGTCTATGCGGCATTGGTTTTGTGCATGGTTGAATTCTGTACGGTTCTCTATAGTTGTTAATTAGTTGTCATTTGGACTCTGGGGGATAGATGTCTCATTGACAATTATTCATGTAACACATTTTATTTTTATGTTACGCAACATTGCGTGATATAAGTAAGCATCGCGTGCAGGTTTATGATTGAAAGGAATCCTTATAAGTATTAACCTGGTATTCTGCTATATTTCTGTACAGCCGGATAAGACATTTGTACATGCAAACTTGGTTCTGAGAATAACTATTTTTTTCTGTGGTTTCCTGTTTATACTTTTAATTCCCTAAAACGGCCTAAATAAATTAATGAATTTCATTGATCTTATTTGATTGTAGTGACACATTTTGCTATCCTGCATGATATAAAAAAAGAAGTTGTGGTATGATTGCCTTAAGGGATAAATTTATATTTTTGAAATCCAACTTTTCTAAATTACTATTTTTCATTTTATAAATGAACAAATCAAAACCCTAAACAAAACCCTATACAGACCTCATTTACAACTGACCAATGAATGTTCTGTACAAAAATGTCATGTTATATATATTTAATGTTTTTAATTTGTCAGTAATCATGATACAAATTCGTATTGACCAGACCAAATGAAAACTGTAAGTAAAGTCTTCCAACAATAAGTTATTAGATGCATAAGGTCCTGCCAATATTCAGGTATTTTGATCAGTGGCGGATCCAGAACTTTTCATAAAAAGGGGGGGTGGGGTAGCCGCTGACTAATCTAAGGGGGCTCGATCCAGTCATGCTTCAGTGATTCCCTATATAATCAACCAAATTTTTCCCACGAAAGAGAGCCAGGCCCCCCTCGATCCGCCTATGTCGATTCTGTAACTTTCCTAAACTACGTTACATGCAAATGCGAAATAATTAGTGTTGTCTGTTCAGTCCAATTAATTTATAAATATCATTTTAATATTTTAAAATAAAAAAACTACGCCTGTAAACTTCAATGCATACTTTGTATTGAATACCCTAAATGTAACAACTTTAGCAGCAAGATATGTAGGTTGGAGTGGCTCGATCAAAACGGGTATACAATGTAGATGAGAAATTTTCATAATTCTTTAATTGAATTACAAAGTATTAGATAAGATAAGATAAATTTTATTTTCCAAATTAGGTCCCCCCGGGGGGGGGGGGGGGGGCATATACACATAACATATATAATTGATACAACATACATTATTTTACATATAACATTGTAAAATAAACTATTGAAATAGTCATACAGGTATTATTTGTTAAATAAAAAAGTATTTGAGAGTTGCTACTCCAGAGATGTGGCAAACCCCATTTATTTATTTACTTTTTTTTTATATGAGTATTATATGAGAACAAACACTTTTATTTAAGTCGTCCGTCATTCCCTTTTCACGGCTATAGATGAAGCATAAACACGTTGAAAAAAACATTTTATCTTTCTTAGTTTTATAATCGCCTGACATAATCATATATTATAAATAATAACAAAACGGTAGATATTAATTTAAAGAACCATGGTTAAGAAGTATTTAAAAGAAAAATAATTGTTCAGTCTTGTGGTAAATTGCACAAAATAGCAAACAAATGTTTGAACTATTATTCAGTGATTTAAATAGATATTACAGCATTTAACAAGATCGTGTACTTTTCACATGGGATCATTTTTGAAGTTGATTCATTGTTGTTTGCATCACATCCAGTGGCAAATGTTTCATTCATGTTCATGACGAGAAAACATTAATTTTAAATACAATAGGTAGGACTTGCAATAATCGGTCGACAGTAAGGTTGGACGTAAACTTGTAATACCACTGGAAAATGAGGGTAGATTTAAAAGGATCGACATTTAGCCTTGCAACAGCTCGCCAGAGTGGGACCCCTAAAAAAATTAAAGCAAGGGTTTTTAATTTGCAGAGAGCGATGATCCTCTAAATCTACTCTGATGTGGGCCATCGTTATTTACGTGTAGTTTCCGATATCATTTAACGCATCTAATTTAAGTTAAATACTTTTAGCTCGCATTAGTAACCATGATAATTCTGTGAAACTGTATTGTTTATTATGCTGGAGGTTTTGGTTTGATATTCTTTGCGACTGCTCTCCTGGTTGGTCTCGTGAGAGTATGTTCGCATCGAGAGCGGGAGGACTTTGGTCCGAATCCTGACCGGGTCAAACGACGGGTGACTTGTTTCCCTCCGAACTGATAGTTTGTGAACTTACACGTTAAAAATTCCGCCTCAGTATGTCGGTCTAGTGCAAAGCAGGATTAATTTTCATATTATATTTCCATTACATGTTTTTTTCCTGAAAATTCATTTAATTTGTCACTGGACGTCATCCATAATCATTATTTATTTTACCGTTACTATACAGTGAAGTGTTTTTCTTCTACGGATTTATTACACCTTCTATAATTTCCACCGATCGAAATTAAAAAGGGGCATGGGAAACTTTTCAACCAAACACTTGTCTTAAAACTCAACTCCGTATTATTTAGTCATGTTGCGGTTTTGGGCTTTTTTGTTCTGTATAGCATGTATATTCTTCTTGCTATTACAAAAGTCTGTATGTTGACTCTTAATGTTGACATTTATGCGTGTCGTTGGGTTGCTGTCGTATTGATAAAATTGAGAAAGGAAATGGTGAATATGTCAAAGCGACAACCACCCGACCATAGAGCAAACAACAGCCGAAGGCAACCAATGGGTCTTCAATGTAGCGAGAATTCCCGCACCCGTAGGTGTCCTTCAGCTGGCCCCTAAAATATGCATAATAGTACAGTGATAATGGACGTCATACTAAACTCCGAATTATACACAAGAAACTAAAATTTAAAATCATACAAGACTAACAAAGGCCAGAGGCTCCTGACTTGGGACAGGCGCAAAATTGCGGCGGGGTTAAACATGTTTATGAGATCTCAACCCTCCCCCTATACCTCTAGCCAATGTAGAAAAGTAAAACAATAACAATACGCACATTAAAATTCAGTTCAAGAGAAGTCCGAGTCTGATGTCAAAAGATGTAACAAAAGAAAATAAATAAAATGACAATAATACATAAATAACAACAGACTACTAGCAGTT
This sequence comes from Mytilus edulis, assembly GCA_019925275.1. Taxonomy (NCBI): domain Eukaryota; kingdom Metazoa; phylum Mollusca; class Bivalvia; order Mytilida; family Mytilidae; genus Mytilus; species Mytilus edulis. The sequence continues at coordinate 8,365,036 of CM034359.1, forward strand.
AACTGACATGCCAGCTCCAGACCTCAATTAAACTGATTGAAAGATAATGTCTTCATCATATGAATATCAGGTACAATCCCTCCCGTTAGGGTTTAGTATCATACTATCATAAAATATATGAGAAGAACATAACCCGTGTCATGCCAACAACTGTTTTTTTTAGAAATAAATGTGTTTAGTTCCGATGCAAAGACCCTATCAGTGAATCAATGTTAAAGCCAAAATATGCAATCTTTAATGACCTGACAACAGTATCGTAACTATATCCCCTTTTAATAAGTCTATTTAAAGGTTTTGTTAGTTTCTGAGGAGAATACTGACATTTTTGTGCTTTATAAAGAATATTTCCATAAAATTTTGGATGTGAAATACCTGAACGTATAAGATGTCTGCATGTTGAGTTATATTTACGAATTATTTCCTTATACCGGTGATAAAATTTAGTAAATGTTTTGACCAGTTTGTGATATCGAAAACCCTGGTGTAATAATTTTTCAGTAATACATAAATTTCTCTCGCTAAAATCTAATACATTGTTACATACACGAGCGAATCGTACAAGTTGAGATATATAAACACCATAAGATGGTGACAAGGGAACGTCACCATCTAAAAATGGATAATTAACAATAGGAAATGAAAAATCATCTCTTTTATCATAAATTTTTGTATTAAGCTTCCCGTTTATGATATAGATATCAAGATCGAGGAAAGGGCAGTGGTCATTGTTATCATTAGCTTTATTTAAAGTAAGTTCTACAGGATAAATTTCTTTAGTATACATACTGAAGTCGTCATTATTTAGAGCCAAAATATCATCCAAATATCTAAAAGTATTGTTAAATTTTTGTATCAAATGTTGTTTTGATGGGTCTTTGCTAATTTTAGTCATAAATTGTAACTCATAACAATACAAAAACAGGTCCGCAATAAGTGGTGCACAGTTAGTCCCCATTGGAATTCCAATAACTTGACGATATACGGAATCTCCAAAGCGAACAAAAATGTTATCAAGTAAAAATTCAAGTGCATAAATCGTATCAAAGCATGTCCAATTGACATAGTTCTTTTGTTTATTGCTACTAAAAAATGATCTAAAAGAGTTTGAACATATGTACTCGCATTCCGACTTTTTAAATGCCCAGTTAATTAGGGATGTGAATTTTTTCTTAATAAGAATATGAGGCAAAGTGGTATATAGGGTAGAAAAATCAAAACTTTGAACAGATTCAAAATCACCAATATATGCATGCAATTTATCAAGTACTTCCAACGAGTTTTTGACACTCCAAAAGTAATTAATTCCACTATTTTCAAAGGCCTTATTTGAACAATTTATTATCAGGTTTTTTATTGTACCAAGTGTACTTGTAAGTAAAACAGACAATTTAGTAGTTGAACAATGGCTGGAAGATGAAATAAATCTATATTTGTAAGGTTTTTTGTGCAGCTTCGGAAGCCAGTACATAGTTGGGACTTTCATTGTGTTTGGTTCTGCTTGTAAAGAAGTAGCTAAAAGTTTATGTTTGTTACAGATGTCGTTTTCTGAAAATGAAGTCAGTTGGAATGTTGGTGAATTCGTGATTTCCTTTTGCAGAACCTCTATATAAAATTTACGTCAAACAATGATATTATTAGCAGCTTTATCAGCCGGGACAAAAACAAATTCCTTGGCTAGTTCTGTTAGTTTATTTTTGATACGCGAAATAGGGTTTTTATAGTTTTTGTTGAGGGTAAAATGTTCTTTAAAATGTTGTATTCGAATATCAACTATCTTCATTACTGAATTAAAAAAAGAGTCCAAAGATTTTTTGTCAGCTTTTTCCCGTTTTACCCATTTCAAACAGTAGGCGCGGAGTGAGTCGTTGATGATATTACGACACTCATTCCAGTTAACAGTTGACGGGGGACGATATTTAGGTCCTTTACTGAGGAATGATTTTAACTCTCGGTCGTGAACGATGTTAAGGTCTCCTGTTATAACATGGGAAATTGGTCCATAGGTGTATTCTGAATTACTGCAATTACACGACATAGGTGTATTTTCAGTGATATTTACATCTTTACACAATTGGCTATAATTAAACACATATTTTCGGGTAGATTTCTTGTAAATATAACAAATGAGAGGGAGTTCAGTATTATCAAAATATCCAGGAATTTGGTCTTTAACAGAATGGTCGTTAAAAATACCGGCAATATTTACAAAATCAAAACCTTTATTGACATACTTTATTTTAATAAAATGTTTTTTATGATCTTCAGGGCGATCAATTTTTGGAAACAGTTTAGAATAACAATATGCCATTATAATTTGGACAATTTCATACTTAGGACTGTAATATGAAATTGTGTGGCAATCCTCTAAAATTTTATTTAATTTATTTATAGGTAAAGAACCAAGCTTGGTTAACAGATAATGTCTGCCGTTGTTTTTTGAAATGGAAATTAGGTCCGAAATATTTGTATGGTTGGTCCGAAATTTTCTTTGATTACGATTTTTTCTGCGTCCATGAGAACGATTTTTACGAACAGTTTTAGAAACTATATCCAAAATGTTAACAGAATCGGTTCTTGATATATTGCCAATTCCCATGATATTATCATTAAGACCGAGAGGGTAGACTGTCTGTAATTTTTTAATCCAATTTAATTCATTTATTTTTCGTGATCGTACAAACTTGGAATGAGATTCACCAGGCTGCTTATTTACTACTTCTAAAGGTTGAACTGTTAAATATTTAATAGGATGACTGTGCTTCTTAAGATGTTGATAAATGATACTTTTGAATTTATTGGGTCTTTTAAAACGATACAGGTGTTCTTGCGTGCGTTTAGATAAATATCGCCCAGTTTCACCTACGTACTGAATACCGCATCCCGGTTTGTTTCATGTGAGTAAATAAATAATACTGTTTGTTTTTCAAGTAATATCAGTTTCAAAATTTAGAGAAAATGTGCGACCATTAAATGTGGACCTTACTGTATTGTTGGTGGAAAGAAGGGGACACGTAAGTCATTTTTTGGCATGACACTTATCGATAGAAGGGTAACCACGATTTTTATTGTTAAAAACGTTAGCTATGGTCGTATTTTTAGATAAGCGATTCTGAAGATTGAGACGTGTAGATACCCTTTGAACGAGTTTAGTATTTAATATTTTTCCATTTCTAAGCTTCATATTTGTTTTTTGGTATGTAGATTTATTACAAAGGAGCAAAGACTGGCGTCCAGAATATGAACCATCACACAGTAGATTAAATTGTGTAAAAATGATAAAACTGTTCGGCTCAAGACGTCAAATGCTTATTGTCATAAGTTACCCGACAAATTTAACAAAAGATAGGGTATATCAAGGTAGCGACTGACGTCTGACTAAATAGATGAATGGGGCTGAATATTAAAATACTACTTTTTGATAGATATTCCTAAAGTAATGAACATAGAGAAGTTCTCGCTCGGACACACACTCCATAATCTAGTATAATATAAGAGCATGTATACCTTTATATGCGTTTTCAAAACCAAAGGATTGATTGGCAATAGAAATATTGACATCTCTGGATTTCTCCCTTCCGACAGTATATCTTTGCTAAAATTGGGTGCGGCCGTTTAGCTGTTCAGATGTATAAAATATGCAGCCATGTTTGGTCGAAATAAAAATGTCGTTTATTCGATGCCTGGTGTAGTGAGAGTTTCACGCTATCTATACGTTAAAGAACCACCTGAATAAATCGTTGAGGGGAAATACGATCTACAATTGAGAAATATGTGCAGTTCTTTAAATTCAGATTTACATCGTGTTAATATTAAACCAAGTCCGGCATGCAGCTGTGGCCACCCTGTTGAGGATAGTATACACTATTTTTTAGAGTGCGCTTTTCACAACGAAGCAAGAGAAATACTGTTTTCTAAATTAGAACGTTATGCTATGACGTTGCGCACGGTATTGGTGCCACTCAGCGTTGCACGACGTTCCTAATAAAACGACGATTTTGACGTTGTTCCACGGAAAGTTTCAAACGTTGACCTTATATTCTACTCATGTGAAATACCGCTTAAAGTAAAGTGATGTTCGAAGTTTCTTCTTTATATGGTTTTATTTTTTCAAGCCGGTGCAAATGCAAAATTCCATTGAATTAAAACAAAATTTTAGATACATGAACAATTTTTAATTTTTGCGAAGAATTGTCTGCAACAATAGCACAAAATGACAATTTGATGTCTTGTAAAATGATTTAAATATATAAAAAGAAGATGTGGTATGATTGCCAATGAGACAACTCTCCACAAGAGATCAAAATGACACAGAAATTAACAACTATAGGTCACTGTACGGCCTTTAACAAATAGTTTCTTCTATTTCTTAAAATTAAGCAATGCTCTCTCTGCCAGATGACGTCTCCTATCTTTGCTAGTGAAATTGTAAATATTTCGTTTCTTGTTTCTGTCTCTTTTCCCCAAATACACGTTTATACATGTTTGTTGTAATTTGGTAATTTCGCTCCCACAATTAATATTCAAATGCTTCTTGATTTTTCTTTGATTATGTGAAAGATGTAGGTAGTATATCGCAAGCTATTTTTCTTTTCATAATCTTATTTTATCAACACTTTAATCCTGGGACTATCATACTGTATACTAACGTTAATATAAAAGTCCAAGAATTTGGTTTTATTTAATTTTGCTTAAACAGTGACTTATAATTACATTATAATTCATATTATTTATTTTAACGTATAAGTAAGTCCACAATCTTAACATCAATCCCGATTCTATGGAAAATGTTAACTATATCATTATTTTAAAAACTTTATAAAATATGCATCATGTTTGAAAAAGAAATACGTGCTCTTATACTGCCGTTGCCAACTTTCAATAGTTTAAAGTTGGTCGGGGTCTAAATTATTTATTTTAAAAAGAAAACGTTTTCATTGATTAAATTATTTTAAATCAGGATTGTTTTACCAGGCAAATAATTAAGAAAATTCATGTTGTGTAGGAATTTTCACATTTTGTACATAAATCAGACCGTTAGTTTTCTCGTTTGAATTGTTTTACATTTGTCATTTCGGGGCTTTTCATAGCTGACTTTAAGGTAAGGGTTTTGCTCATTGTTGTTTGCATATAGGAATTATTAATTGGTCTTATACGGCCGCATCTTCTACTTTATTGTGAAAATGAGAACCGTGATTCTGTATTGTTTTGTTTTTGCTTTCGGAAACATATTTTGCAAGCTATCCTTTCATCTGATATTTTTTCACAAACTCCTGCTTCAAAAAAGGGTCGGCAATCAATACTTTTTTTTTTAAATATTTGAAATTATAGAATTTGGCAAAGTATGGAAAACTTTTACACAGACCAATACCTACATCACAGATTACCAGCAGGTCGAAATTTGATTTTGAATAATACAATTTTTTTTTTACTAGATGTGATTTTTTTTAAGTAACTGCTATATGTGCATGTTTATATAGTTCAGTATTTTCTCAAGCGAACAACTACGGACCGTCAGGAATGCATTTCATGCATTTTTTATACTGTACAATATTTTTGGTTCCGCGCTTCCATTTTCAACATATAACTGAGTATCGGTTTACACAAAATCTTCTATGACATTCATCTGATTATTTTTATGTTTTCGGTTTCAATCTTTTTGGTTTCGTTTTTACATTGTTTTAAAAGTATAATCAAAGTACTGAAGTACTGAACCTCGGATGACCGCAAGATCTTGTGGATGGTCACAAGCACTTGTCTCAGAAAAAAAAATCACATTTCTATATGGGAAAACTGAGGTTTATGTACAGAGATATATTTTTTTTCTGAGACAAGTTCGTGCGTGGATGATGAATAAATGACAAGGAATTCAACTTTACTGCTTTAATATCTATTATATTTTGGTGATACAAATACGTATACTCTGGTTTGTTGTTATATATTATATTTATAATTGTATATAGCAGTTACATGTATGTATAATTTTCATCCAATTGTATATCATTCTATTCTACGATTCTAAAAAAGTGCAGTACAAGTGCATGGTGGACACTCTTCTATTAAAATTCGATTTTTCCAATAGATTGGATTTGAGTAGACATTCATATTTTTCCAAAAAAAAATTCTTGTGATATTCTTCCGCATGCGTTAACACAATTTTTCTGTACGTGTGCATTTTGTAATGCATATAAATATTTGTAACGACATAATGTTTTCGTATTATAAATTTCTGTTCTTATGAGTATTCATTGAAGAAGTGAATTTATAACCAACGATAAGAAATGTTATTTTGCACTCGATGATATCCGCGTATTTATACGATCGGTTACCAGTCAAAACCGAAAGTCAAATCTCTATGGCAACAATACATCGGAATGCCCTCACGTTCATCGCGATGTAAAAATTAAAATTCAAGCTATGTTTTGTGGCGTTCTGCGAAGATAAAAAAAAAGATCTGCTTTACACCGCAGATTGATTTGTTGATTTTTTTTCTAGAATAAGTTGGGAGTGTCTGTAAATTAATACCTTGGAGCTAGCTGCTACATATGTGTGTGCCATCCATCATGTATGTCGGACAACTACTCTCTCACTCTCTCTCTTTCGTTCTTTCTCAAATTATGGTAAAAGAAAAGTTTCAATTTCAATAACCTAGTTTCATCACATGCCTATGTACCAGGCAATTCTGTTGGAGATTCGAGAAAATAATCTATATTCAGCCACACTACTTCTAAATGTAATAACCTTATTTTTCAAACACATATTGGTAGGTAGATGACTAGGAATTGTTCTACTCACAGTAAATAAAAAATAATCGTTAGCTGTACTGAAATGTTTATGACATACAAGTATTTCTCTGCTAAATGAGTCAATGCGACAAAAAAATGATTGCACGTTTTACTGAAATGTTCACGACTAAGGTGTACTTTTTCTCATAATTTTTTTGTGAGAATTTTCATTCATGTGTATAGCTTCGAATCTTTTAATATCAACGCTAGGAATTACAGATACTATCTGGCTTAGGAGGATAAATAAAAAGATCTCACTTTTGATCGCATTTTCTTTTTCAATGTATCTTGCTTTTATAAAGTGGGAGTGTGGTTATTAGTAAGTTATCTCTTTGTTATACCTTGTCTTGTCTTTATGAAATATCCGAGTTAAATATTTCGACATCTTATATGCATGAATAAATGCAGATCTGTATTTTAATGCATATTAAATGAGAACTTTATTTTATATAGATCAGACCATATCATGAAATTATGTTATGCCAAATATGCAAGAAAATTCGTATACAGTTTAACGTTATTATAACGCGAACGTCAAATTACGGTTACGGGGACATTTCATTGGACATCTTAGATCGTTTCGGATTTTCTAACTGCAACTCAAACAAAAGATCATATCATATCATTTTAAGGGAAATTAAATGTATTTTCCATTCATATCAGTTAACAGGTGTTAAAAAATTGAGATATAGTAGAATTTCGTTTGATAAAAAGCCTCTGAATTATTCTTTGTGTTATTTTGTCCATCGGGACATTTGATTGGACACGGGAAAAATGACGATGTTTTTAAAATAAGACCGCAGTTACTTAATCATGACTTCAGATAGCTTCTTCGGGACATGTATAATTTTTCTGATATTATTCAAATCCATTTTCGTCCGTTATATATTCTGAAAGTGAAGACAGAAAAAAATATTACGGGTTGAGCAGCTAATTGGGACATTTTTTCTCTTTTTTATTTAAACTCTTTTGACGATCTTTCTTCTCTTAAAGTTGAAAACGTCTATTACTTCATTTTAAGTTAAATGTATACAAAGCAATTGCAAAATTTTTAACCATTCTAATTACTAATGAATCCGCACTGGGATTTTAAAGACTCACATAAAACCAAATTGTAACAGCGGGACACCCTTGAAATGACGTTATAGGCATCGAAATGAGCAAAGTTTTTTATTAAAAAATAGACAAAGCACAAAATCATCTATGTTATTGATTTCTGTGGTTTATTTCCTTTCGAATGATATGCATAACATGGATATTTATTGTATAGGATAAGAGCTTGAATTTGAATAACCCGCCTTCTAACCCATATTTCCAAAGTGACACCAATATCGTGCGCAACGTCTATATCCATTGAGCTTCTGTTAGCTGGTGACGGTGACCTTTCTTTTCAGCAAAACAAAGACATTTTTGAGTCCGTCCAATCTTATATCAGAATAACACAAAGATTTAAAACAATCAATTAACTTTCTAAATTTCTACTTTACAATCTTTCACTCCAGTCCAGTTGTTCATTATTATTCCTTATTAATTATATTGTATTTTTTTTCTTTTTATTTCTATTTTTATTTGATGGTATTTTTTTTTTGTCCTTTCCTATTATAGACCCCTTAAATTTAAGACGGCGTGTCTAATTAGTCATGCACGATTAACTTTTAGTAAATTGAACCTGCAACTTAAAGACCTACACCGGGTTAATAAGTTCGAGGTACAATAAGTAAACAAAAGAAATCCTATTTGAAATGGGATCGTCCCAAGTATCTTAAATAATTATTTTGCGTTGAATAACAATGAAAAATGCACGATCAGGTTTGTAACACAAATTAAGACACAATGAAACTATATTTCATGTTAAAAATGCAGATTATAGCTTAACTGTACAGTTGGTTAGTGCGACACTTCTATGATTTCCGGGTGTAATTTCAAGCCAACAATATGCTAATGCATTGGTTTCATTTGGTATGCTTAATGACATTTTAACAATAAACAAAACTAAGAATCATTAAAACAAAGTTCAACGTGGTTGATGTCGATTTAATGGCGCCTGTTTTTACCGCAAAAATTGATTACAAACAAAGAGAACTGCAAGTTATATCATTTAAATGTGGGAATTTACAGAAACACTGGTGTCCATTAAATAAGAGAATTATTGGAAAAGTAATAATGAGGTTACTTTAACATTTATTTACTACCGTAATCCGTACGTCATAACAAATTTTAATTTGAATCGAACGATAATTTGATCAATTCGATTGTCATTTTGTGATAATAAAATCCTTTGTTCGGTAAAATTGTGATCTTTTATTATCTTGACGTGAAGCTATTGGGGAATTGTAGAACTATAAGTCATCTAACTTTCACTGATATTTATATAAAAAGAACATACTAACACAGAAAATAAAAACTAACATTTTTCGGTTCATGTGTTCTTTAGTATCAATGATATTATGTCTAGCCATTTCTAACTGATTTTTACAGATTGATTTTAAAATAATACTGTTCTTTAATTTTCCGATTTAAATGAAGATATAGGTGTTCAAAACCATGTATGATACCCCCCCCCCCCCGACACACACACACACACATTCTCTATAAATGTCTGGATATGGTTTATTCATTTCAGTATTCTTTATCTTTCAGGCAATTTTTCTCATTTTAAATATTTCAATCCTTATCTTCTATTTTTTCTTTTTCATCACCTCATTATGCACTTTTATTTATTTTTATGGCATATTTTTTCTCAATTCATTATACTGATTTCTCAATTCATTATACTGATTGCTTTCTGCACTTTTCATCCATTAATCTCTATTCTGTATTCCCCGCCATGGCCCTCCAATATGTATCTGATCAAAAGACATGAGCTTATAGGCCAGTAATTGTAGTTGGTTGTCGCCAGTCATTATTGGTTTGTTTTAGTTATCTGCTATATATATAAATTAAGGTGGTACCCAACACTTTCACTAAAATAAATTTGGCTCGTTTAATTTTCATAAAATTTTGACAAAGTATTTACTTTGACCCTTTAACAAAAATATAAAAATTTCAAAAAATTTGAACCAACCGTTTTGTCAGAAAAATTACACTGGTTATATAGTAGTTTGAAAAACACCAATTTTGATCATTGAGAAGCTTATTATTCCCTTTACAACACAACGTCATTAAAACGTTAAGCTGATTTTGCTGAGTTATCTCCCTGTAGTGTTAGGTACCACCTTAACTTGAATCAAATTTATCTTTAGTTTTTCCTTTGAATACTTTCACAGTGTATTACCCAGTATTTGGTACAGCTTTCTTAACAGTAAGAGTTCTGTTTATTGTTGAAGGTCCTATTATAGGTTAAGCCTTAGATAAGTTTACACCTTGTTCTTAAGAATTTTTGGTGGATATTTGTCTCAATGGATCACATGCATCTTGGTCTAACAACTAATTGAAGTCTTGTACTTTGATCTCGAGCTTTCATGATGAAAATCATTCCAGAAACAAGTGTCAGTGACCTTGAACAACTTGACTGTGTTTTAAATGTTCACATATTGGTATGTATTGAAATCCTATTCACACATTAACTGCGTGCAAAAGTGTAATATGGCTGCCAATTTTGCTAATGATTATAAATTTATAATGCTGGATATTAATTAATGCCATGCACGTGCATGGCATTAATTAATATCCAACATTATAAATGCAGCACGTGAGTGATTCATGCTCGTGAGTGATTCATGCTCTTATGAGCCTCTAGCTCGTGACCAATTGTGTACAGCTTTTTTGCGATCTAAGATAGCAATATAAACAGTGAATCTTCCCTAATCAGATTTCATAGTGGTATTTATAGCACTTGGTTAGGGCCCTTGGTTAATTCCCTCCTTTAATTATTTATCAAGATATACGCCCTTGCCCCATGCAATTTATGAAACATGTACACTACTTTTGTTTTACTATAACATTTAATCAATAAATCATGCATCTATACGCAGGTTTATGTTCCTTTGAAAATTATATAATGTTATTTCTTTGTTCAATAAATTTTAAATAAATATAAACTTTATTGGAAACATGAATGAATGTATTGTTCATTTCTGTTTATGAATTTAATTATTTGTCGGCTAATTAAAGGACGCGATGTCTGTTTTATGTCGTGTAGACTTGGCTTATAATTCAAAAGTCAATGTTGTCTGTGCATATATATTGTAGTTTTGAATAACGATATTGGAAAATTTAATAAATAAATATTTGGTTAATGCATTAACATTAACATTAACTACACTGTGTGCAAGTATCTTGTATCATTTCCTTTGATTGATACCTGGTATTTGGATAAGAATAGGGATATTGTTTAAAATCGATGATTTGTTCATATTTCACCATTTCCATCAGTGTGTTTGCCCTCCCTGGTATTTTCAAACAAGAACAAGATGGAAATGCCTTTCCTCTTCTCGGAGACAATTTGCCATTTGTGGGTGGAAGGATAATTGTTTATAGTCTATACTAGTAAATCAAAATTGATACAGAGAAGAAAGAAGAAAAAAGAAAAGAAACGAAAGGAAAGGACACAACACAACACAACACAACACAACACAACACAAAAGATCAGAACAGAACAGAAAAGCACAACAAACAAAAAAAAAGTACCACAAAAAAGAGGGACGAAAGATACCAAAGGGACAGTCAAACTCATAAATCTAAAACAAACTGACAACGCCATGGCTAAAAATGAAAAAGACAAACAGAAAAACAATAGTACACATGACACAAAGAGAGACGTGTATAACTGTGTTTTTTAAATGATGTTCGTTCATAATGCGCATGCAATATTTGTCACTGAACTCATAGATATAATAGCCATGAGTATAGCTTTGCTGTATTTAAGTAAGCAATAACTAATTTTAATTACTGTGTCAATCATGTCTCATCATTCAAAACAAATGTACATCAAAATAGTCGTTCATTCTATCGTACACTGCACACAAATCGACATTATCGTCAGAACAGTAGCTATTTCGGTATTGATATGATTCATAACAACCCTTTCTAAAATTGTCCGTTAATAAATCAAATTATAAGAATTATACAAAGATTTTAGCTCGCTCCGTCAAAATTGGTTTGTTAACTCTTCCTATTTTCTTATACCAAATCAAGTCTACATTCAAATGCGTGGGGTTTTTCTTCTCATCGTTTCTCTCGTGATTTCTTTCTTAGATGCCATCTTTTTAAAAGTAATATTGAGTGGAAGTTTAATTTTTTTATTCACTATTATATTATATATATACATCATGATAATAATACATCTAAGTTGTTTATCTATCATCATGTAACAATAGCTCATTGTTGTATATGCTGAACTCGCTTTCATTCGATAAATACCTGCTTATTATTTCTCAATATCGTTTAGAATTTTTTCTTGTTAAAGACCGTTTAGATAAAAGATTTTTTTAATTATTCTTTTCAATCATTTAAAATCAATTTACATCATTTCAATGGAATTCAAGTTTATTTGTATTCGAATGGTGAAGGGCATTTAAATGAACAAATGCCGAATGCACGATGAAAGTAGTTACACATATTATTTTATCAATCTATTATAATTTCATTTATAAGTGGACAATAACTAAAATGGTTCAAACACGTACAAATGTTGGCATTCTTTATGTGTACCACCCTAATTATAGTGATATGATTAATCTAGAAAATTTCTAATACGATGTCAGTAATGGATGGTTTTAGTCAAAATGATATACGGTTCCGGACAAGTGCAAATTAATGCAGCGGGTTGAAATTTTTTTAACAGGTGCCAACCTTCACCCTATCCTGAAACAATAGTGTAGCATCACGACAAAGATGCTTCACAGAATTCTAGATTTATCTGAATCGGTTCTAAGCAACACGTTCGTAAAGAAGAAATCACATTTAATTTGGGTTACAAATATATGGAGGCTGAACCACGTCAAAACCAAATCATGAATTCCTTGACAAGACGTTACGAAAAGCCA